>JAQIXP010002874.1:0-14138 GCA_034700285.1 Proteroiulus fuscus
TCAAATGCATTTAGAAATGCATTTAAATATGCATTTATAAAAATGCATTTCAAAATACATTTCTTTTGCATATGGGTATAGCTAAAATCACTATACTTCAGTGACATTTTATATAGGGGCTTTTAAGAGTATACTGTTGACAATGTAAATCACTGTCGTCACTGATTTAACCACCTTGTAAGCCATTTATTAGGGAGAAAGTCACACCTTGTTACAAGCTGTTTTAAAATAAAGACAAATTGTATTTGAGAAGGACCTATAGAAACTTATACTGTTAATTATCAGACTTATCCTGTTTGAGAAATTATAACTTTTCTAAAACACATGGATGGGGTCATGTATAGTATAGTTACTTTTGTAAATTAAGCCATCTATGGCTTCACTTTTTCTCTATGGAATAGTTATGGTTATTAAATTGTTAAGCTGGCAAACAAAATCGAAACTTAATACTCAAGTTAATCAGTATATGGCGCCACTTATTTTTGTAAAAGACTGGATACTTTCTGTGAAAAGTATTATCCACCAATTCTAATTTTCATAAAATACAATTTATTTTTTTGAATGCTTCCCAAATAAAATTTCACAATTACACTGTTATTCGTAATTTGGTTTTTTTTACATGTTTGTTTTAAAATTTATAACTTAATTGAAACAGGGTGAGACTTTACTTTTATCGAAATTTTAATTTATGAAAATGCATACGGAAATTTATCACTGTTTAGAAAATGTTCATGATATTTATTTCAATGGTCATGCACTTATATGTTTACTGTCTATCCATATAATGTTAAACTAGTTTTTTTTTTATATTATCAACTTCCAAAGTACTTCTCAATTTTTATTCTGTGTGTACCTTATATATATATATTATCGATTGTACTCTTTTCACAAATTCTATGTCAAAACTTTTTTTCTTGGATTTGTTATGTTGACAAAAAAGATCTGTCTTACACTGATAAAAGTGAAAGTAAATACATCAAAATTTCCTAACGACACGTGTCATGAGATTTCGTGAAAAGAGGACCTTGCAGTTGAAAATATCTTTTTACCTGAACAATAAAAAAATGAGCTTTTGTGTAATGAAGAACGAATACATTATTAAGAAAAAAGGATACAAGCTTATCCTTCTGCATTTCAAATACTATTTGTGCAGTGATTTTACAAGAAATGAAATATCAAACAATCTCTTCACTTTTTTATGTAGCATAAAAGCTCGTGAAGTATTTTGTCCATCCATCTTAAATTGGTATTTCACAAGTTAATCTAAATCACTGATGAAAACTTTAATGGGAAAGTCCCACTTTGAAAGAAGTGGGTTGTAGGAAGCAATGCATGACAAATTTAGAAAGGCATGGAAATTAATTTGATTTGAACCTACCAATCAATAAATAAAATGTCCTGAATACATGTACATGGATTTGGTTAAAAATGCGAAGTCCAAGTGGGCGCCATTTTACTGACAGTATGTAGCGCCCTCTGCTGGATAAAGGGCATCAGCTCTCATGAAATAAGTAGACACCCATGTCATAGAGGGCGCCACCAACTCAGTGTCTGCTGAAATCTGGAAAAAATGGCTTTACTTCTATAAGTTTGTACAATTTAGATATCACTTACTACAAAGTGGGACGTTCCCTTTGGAAAGCATAAACTGAAAAGGGCAATTTTAAAACCTAAAATACCAAGAAAATATTGCCAGTGTTTTAAATTCACTTTTGTTTATACTAAGTATATGCACTGCGCAAGGAGCAATTGATTTTTGTTACATTTATTTCCAGCAACATTATTGATTTCCTGAAATATAGAAGTCAGCCCATTATTTTAGATTCACCACGCATTAATTAGTGACAGCTGGCTAAATTATGCAAATATTTGTATATTATTTCTTGAAATTGGTGCCTCGCTTTCCTTTACTTTTGATGTAGCAGAATGTATATACGTACAAAAGGACATAGACGTAATTTAATCTGCATTCTGCTCGCTAGTTTCTTGTATGCTAGAAACTTATAAATACTTCAATAAAAATTTTTTAACAGAATTCTGCAGAAGGTTTAATGCACATTTCCTGCATAAAGATTCCTTTTGGAATTAAGGTGCCATTTTTCTGAAAGAATATTTTCTTTTAGATTTCTGCTGGATTACATATACTTATAGGTTAACCCAGTTATACCTATGATAGCCTAATTTATTTGGAGAATGTCGCTATGGTAATGGAAAATCAATAACATGTTATAATTACTATATGAGCATTAAGTCCTAATAAGAAAATTATTGTATTGCCAAATACTCGAAATATAGTTGCGGATTTGAGATGTCAATTCGGAAGTTTAATTACTCAATTAGGGTTATGTTTCATTAGTATTTGGTTTTGAAACTTTTCTGCAGGAGAACTTCTAAACTATTAGTTTTAAAATTAGTCATTCGTGTAGAAAGAGTTATGTGGATTAAGTCCTTGGGGATAGATTCTACTTTTATAATTTTAAATGAAATGAATCATTCACGTAGAAAGGTTTCTGCAAATAATTTGGATCAGGTGGTTCTTGTAGAAATCTTTCTACAACAATGATCAATTTATAACTAGGTATGTGCAGAAACCACAAGCACAAGTTAAGCGGAAAAGTTCATTGCCTAACTTGTGTGTGTGGTTCCTACACATATAGAACTGAATTGATCATTCTTGTAGAAAGATTTTTTGCAGAATACTTCATGCTACATAGTTTCTACATAAATAGTTAGAAATTGATAATTGATGTAGAAAGATTTCTGCAAAAATATTTCTTGCAAGATACTTTCTAAATTCATAGTTTTAAAAGTTGATGTTGTTTTCTACATAAGTAGAAATAAAATTTATCATTTACACAGAAAACTTCCTGCTTTGTAGTTTCTACATAATTGTTATAATACTGATCATTCATGTAGAAAGATTTCTGTAAATGTTTTCTGTATGATAGTTGCTACAGAACTATTTTTAAAATGAAATATTTTGCACAAATTATTCGAATTTCTGCAAAAACCTGCAAAGCTTGCCAGAAACAATTTACCAAAGTATGACTATTTTTCTATAAGTTTTTGGCAGAAATTTTTGTTTATGGGAACTGTTATGTAAAGTATAAACCAGGTTTTAGATTAATGTGTGTAAGTAAAGGGATGCTAAACAAATCCAATATTTAATCAATTTTTTATTAAATTTAGAAGAAAGTATCAACAATTGAGCAAAGTTATTTTTAAAATTATGACAACAAAATAATATGAAAGGCGTGTAAATTGAACTGTTAATTGGACTTACCAAAATGGTAACAAGTAATTGTTCTAGAAAATAACTTTCATAAAAAAGTAGTCATTTTCTCAGAAATTTGTGATGTCAACAATGGGATAACTTGGGTATTACCGTGCAATTTTGTCAATCTTGATTCATATAACATGCATGTTGTAGATGGCGCCAGTGATATCCACTAACATGGCGGCTATCATGTCTTGGGAATCGTCGTGGTTTCTTAATTATGATAAGTCTGAGGATATCATGCATATATTTGCCTTAACCATGCAAGTATTATTTGCCATTATTTTAAAAATAAATTGTAACAAGCTGGGGCTTTCCCATTAACAATGAAAAACAAAACATTTTGGATTGTAAAAGAGTCTGTGTACGAGAGGATGGACTGGCCCTGAATCCGGATGCCTTTGCAGTTCTTTGCCCTTCATTTGACATTGACTTTTCAATATTTTATGATTTCTAGTGGTTATTTTCAGTGGCTTTTTTCTATAAGAACGTGGTTTTTCGTGTGAATGGTTGTTCCACACACACACTGCAGGGTTTTTCATTGCATTTTTTTCCCCAGGATTTTTCAGTGGTATGGCAAGTTACTCTTTCATTCGCTCGGTCGCTTATGATTGATGGTGAATACCAAATATTGTTGTTGAAAATTTCATCCACTTGCCAAAGGCTTGTCTTCGGCATGCATTCATCACACATAATCTCGTGTTTTTTTCTTTTTACTTTCTATGCTTATATTCAGCAGCACATGTTGACATTTCAATGGAAATGGCAGCCGTGTGCATCAAACAAGAATTTTGAGTTGAATTTTAGCTGCACTATTGTGATGTAAATATGTCAACCCTTTGGCCCCTCACACCCCTTTTACGCTTTTCTGATTCTTTCCTCACCAATTTTTGTTTAGTAATATGAGCATTATTGGATATATCTGTTATGCGGTCCACCTCGCCTGCCTGCATGCACGGTTTTGCTTAAAACCATCAAAGTTTCACGCTTGTTGCAATGAAAAATGATTGAAAACTTCAATCTGGATTCGCAAGTTTGTTGTATTATCTGAATCCTAAATCACGGGTTCGTATTGGATGACCTCGTTTTGTCCGTTATCGCCTTCAGTGCCAACATCCATTGCCAAATGTTGGAAATATGGACACTCTTAAATGAAATTGTGGGCATATTTTTTGCTGGAATAATGTTCTGGTATTTGTTTGTACTAAATACATCGCTTTTATCAATAATTTCACTGCAAAACTGTATTATTTTGCCTAAATACTTCAGTAGAAGTTCTGAAGGTATGGTTTCGAGTGAAGATTTCCTTTAAAGGGAAAGTCCCACTTTGATAGAAAGGGTTATATGAGGAAAGAGCATAAAAAATTTGGAAAGGTGCATGGAAATTGCAATTGGATTTGAGCCCACCAATCAATAAATAAAATGTCTTAAATACAAGGATTTCGATGAAAATAGAAAGCCCAAGTAAGCACCATTTTACTGACTGTATGTAGCGCCCTCTACTGGATAAAAGGTATTGGCTCTCTTTGGACACCTAGACACGCATGTCGTAGGGGGCGCCACCAACTTTCAATGTCTGCTGAAATCTATGGAAGAATGACGTCTTATTATATATTTGGCAAATGTCTTGCATGATTTCTATAATATGGAAATTTTTCTGTAATTATTATTGTCACAGCCATTCATATCTATTAAGTGTTTAGGCCTACAAGTTAAATATCACTTATTACAAAGTGGGACTTTCCCTTTAAAGTTTAAAATTTGTAATTATTCCCTTCGAGAATTGTCAACTTGTGTTTGCTTTGCTTTGCTTAAAACTGCTCTAAAGTTGTTGTATGCTTTTCTACAATGAAAAATGATTGAAAACTTCAATCTGTGTGCACAAGTTTGTTGTATACTCTGAATCTTAAATCACTGGATGGCCTCGTTTTGTCCATTATCGCCTTCAGCGCCAACAGCCTGCTGCAAATATTTGAAATATGGCTTGTTTCTAATGAAAAATGACTATAAGTGGTGCACTATACATGTATACATATACACCCAATGCTTTATGTCATTCATATTTCAAAATAATTCGCGACAATGCATTGCCTTTTCGAGGTGTACATACAAACCGTGCAAAGGTTTTCAACGATAGATTGGCATGTGATATAACTTCGCCTGAAAACACTGATTTTTTTCTTTTCTTTTGGTTTACTTCAAATCTCATTTAAATCGTCTGCACTGCAGTACGCCATGAGCAGTTTTATGCGAACATAATGAATAGTTGCTGCTGCTATAAAGATGGCATTATGATACAAAAATAGAAATGTATTTTTAAAATAGGAAAAGAAAAAACTCTTTGGATTTTGCGTATATATTTTGCTAGCAGCGGTGAAGACTGCGAATCCATCTTTGTCAAAGTTGTGCCCCTTGAGCATGCCACTGTAAATGTGGTTTTGACGCCATATTGGTGCACTTTTCTCTTTTAGCCCTAATATCCTACGAGATTTTGCGTTATCTCAATTGCTAGCTACTTTTCTTTTCTAGACAACTATGAGTTACACTATAAATCGCTTAATTAAAACTCAGCTTGAGTTTACGTGGTTCAACCGATAAAGCCACCGTTTTCAGCAATTGAGACTCGGAGGTAAATTGCATTTCTCGTTGCCACTCTTATATTCTTATATTGCATTCTTTTGGGACTTGAGACCTTTTTCTTAAATTACAACTATGTTATCGTTTTGCTCACTTGCTGGAAATTTTTCACACAGGGCTTTAAACATCGCTTTTGTAATTATAAGGCACGAATCCATTCAACTAACCATAAATTAAGGTGAAATTCCCAAGATTTGCTGTATAAAATCAAATCTGTTTATTCTGTAAATCAATATTTATGTTACATTCCTTGTGCATTACTTGAATTTATGCTAAAATACATAAATTACATATTGGACTGTAGAAATTACATGGGCTATGTAAATTAGTATCATTTAAAACCGGTTAGTACATAAAATTGGTTAACAATCTGATTATTGTGCATAGCACAGATTTTCACAGGCAATTCATAAAATACATTTTTGGGCAATTGATTTAAGTAAACTATGCAAATAGGCTACTAAATGTGGGGTTATCCATAAAATCCCAAGATTCTCCTTGTACACAATTTAATATAATTATCTGTATTCGTGGCTATATAATCATTTACATAGCACAGATTTACAGTTCAATATGTATTTTAGTGTAAGATTTATATACAGACTAGTAACATTTAAATTGGTTAGTATAGATATATATATAGTGGTAACCCATAAAATTACAACACTGAATGCAACTAAATCTGCATAATTATCTGTAGTTATTGCTACATTTCTTGTACACAGCACGGATTTACACTAAAAATACATTAATTACATATTACATTGTAGAATTTACATGGAATATGCAAATTATTATTTAAAACCTTAACCAGTTAGTATACACTCGTATATTGGGGTCGCCCATAAATTATTATTACATTTCAGAAAGGAGGGATGGGTAGAGTGTCTGCAAAATGTGGCAAGGAGGTGGGGAGTAGTATGGGGGTGGGGTTAAATATTTATTAATATTTATTAAAAATTATAAATTTTAATTTCATAGTCAAAAAGGTGCTCCCAAATTGTGACGTGGGATGACATGGGGGATGGAGGGATGAGATCAAAATGAAGTATTTTTATGCAGAAGTATTTTATGAGCAACCCTAACCACCTTGTTGTAAGTGAAATTTAATTTAAGCAAACATCCAGTTAATTATTTGTTAAAAATTCATATAAACTAAGTAATTCATATATATTGGAAATGATTACTGTACTTTACTCTTTCGTCTAATTATATTCTCTGTGGTTTTTCTCATTAAATTATATTCCAGTTAAAATTTCAGATTTATTTAATTAAGGGATATTGACGCCAGGTTTTCGTAATGACTTTCATTCCGCCGCTAATGTGGTTTCGTGAAATAGAAAAAAAAATATTAAAATATAATTGTCTTTAATTCCAATTGTTTCACTTACTCTTGAATGCATTTTCATCTTACCTTATACACACACTGAAGTGTTAAAATAAGCCTACTCAAAGTGTGTGTTCATTAAATGAACGTACTCTCACACTCATTAATGGTTTCCCTGTGGTAAAGCCCATTAAATGCCTATACTGATTGCACAAAGACCTGCTATACTCTATTAATTAATGCTACTTTTCTCTGAGTATTTCAGCGTTCCTCGTTTATGGATCACAAACTTATATCGATGGCTTAATTCAGAAGTAGCGAGTAAGCCAATTTGTCGAAAATGAGTTATAACATTGTGATCCTGGAAGTGTGAACCTAAAGTTACAGGAATTAATTTAACCAATAATTATTGTTAAAGTTACTGAAGTGAATAGTAGCTAATATCCAACAAAGCTGTCATTCCTGAAAGTTGGAAGCTAGTGGTGAATGGTACCATTCGTTAGTTTTATCTTTTAAAAATTTCTCGTGACCTGGATTTTTATTGAAATACAAGTAGCGAATATGAAAACATTAGCTTCTTTTTAGCATTTACTTTATTCAATATATAGGCAAACTAATGGTTGTGCACATGCGCTACTTCACACTTAATTTATTTCGCTTCCCTGCAAAAATAATCAAAGTCAAACTAGCGAATTTGAATTTGTAAGCCTTCTATTTCTAAATTACTTAATTAATTCACTAATTTAATTGTTTAGCAAAAATGATCACATTCCTTATAAAATATATATTTATTGTTTTATCTGTTCACCAAATTTCACCCTTTTAACATTGTTTATTTACAAATTTTACCATTTTTCCATAAAAACGCTTATATCTCAATAGCAACTTTTGGCTTATTCGTCACTTCTGAATTAAGCCATCGATATATAGGTTAATACGGATTAATGGATGTGCATTTTAATTTTAATATTTTTTTAAGTTCTTAAAAAGCAATAACAACGCCATTTTGTATTTTTCTCTTACTTTGAAATTTTGCTTATATTTTGTGAAAGTCCCCCACATCCCAGTTAAAGGAAAGTTTAAAGGGAAAGTCCCACCTTGAAGGAAGTTGGTTGTTGCAAGGAGAGCATGAAAAGTTAGAAAAGTCATGGAAATTAAAATTTGATTTGACCATAAAATGTATACATGGATTTGGTTGAAAATGTAAAGCCTAAATAGGCGCCATTTTACTGATAGTATGTAGCGCCCTCTACTGTATAAATGGCACCAGCTCTCGTGAAACACGTAGACATGCATGTCATATAGAGGGCGCTACCAACTTTCAGTATCTGCTGAAATTTATGGGAAAATGGCGCCTAACGTGTATTTGGTAAACGTTGTGATTTCTTTAATATGGAAACTCTGAACTGCAATTATTATTGTCACAGCCATTCATTTCTATTAAGTGTGAACAACTTAATTATCACTTGCTTCAAGGTGGGACTTTCCCTTTAATGATTTACAACTGTATTTTTTGGGTCATATTCGTGGATTTGGCCCAGCTTAAAGTTTATTTCCTTTTATGGCTTTTTTTAATTGGCATGCGACATAATCTTTGCATTTCTAATATTTTCTATTAATTTTGATATTTTTTTAACATTTATTAAGTTTTATCAATTTAATCTGAAATTAACTTGGTTTCTGTCAATAGTTGTCACTTGTGAATTGTACTTTTTCATTTTCTATTCGACGTAATCCTATTTTCAATCTCAGCTTAATTCATCTTAAAATCTTACATTTGCTTTCCTAGCTTTTCCCCCCTACATTTTGATTAATTTCTGTTGAAAAATCTTTGTGCTGAAATGAAGAATATTATCTATTTTATCATCTATGTTTTCTATTTCCATTTAATCTGAAACTATTTTCCAGACATGATTTTAATGAAAACAACATTATAATTGAATGTTTTGCTTGCGCTGGCAATTATTATTATAAACATATACAAAAGTTTATAGGCTTGTAAATTTTACATATATTACAACATTGATTTTTTACGTTTTGTGAGTAATTAATATTATTTTTTTTTATACAAAAAAGGTCATATCTCTATTATTGCAGAAGTCATTGATTTGGAAAGTTAGGTTATAATAGGGGGCACATCCCAAAAAGTCAGGGAGATTTAATGGATCCCCTTATTTGCTGAACTTAATGTTATATGACCTGTGTATATTACAATTCCCTAATTTTGTCATGATTTTTTTGTATTAGTAGTATTTAACATTTCAATTCATTTTTTAAGATTATCAACAATGATTAATCTGAAAAATAACTTATAACTATAATTATATACGAGGTATAATGTATTAAAATGTCAGGGTATATTTTCACTTCGTTCAGAGAAAGTCAAAGGAAAATGTATTTATCAGGGCTAGTCAGGAAAAATTGTTTGTCAGGGAAAGTTAGAGAAAATTGTATTTTGTCAGGGAAAACTGTTTGAGCCAAGAGAAGTCAGGGAAAACCATTTTTTGCCACAGAAGTCATAGAAAATTGTGTTTTGTGTTAGGGAAAGTCAGGCTGATTTTTGTTGTTTTCATGGAAACCTGTTTTTATCAGGGAAAGACTGGAGAAAGTGATTTTTATCAGGGAAATCGTTTAGAAACTGATTTTGTCAGAGAAAGTCTGGATAAACTGTGTTTTTGTCAGGGAAAGCTTGGAGAAACTGTGATTTTTGTCAGTTAACGCGTTTAGAAACTGATTTTGTCAGAGAAAGTCTGGATAAACTGTGTTTTTGTCAGGAAAGCCTGAAGAAACCATGAGTTTTTGTCAAGGAAATCCTGAAGAAAATGTGATTTTGTGATTTTGTCATGGAACGCCTACAGAAATTGTGATTTTTTGTCAGGGAAAATCTAGAGATACTGTGACTTTGTCAGGGAAAGCCTGGAGAAAATGCGATTTTGTCATGTAAAGCCAGTAGAAACCGTTAGTCTTTGTCAGGGAAAGCCTGGAGAAAGTGATTTTTGTCAGGGAAAGCCTGGATAAAGAGTATTTTGTCAGGAAAGCCAGTAGAAACCGTGAGTTTTTTCAGGGAAAGCCTGGAGAAAATGTGATTTTGTCATGGAAAGCTTGGAGAATGTGTGATTTTGACAGGGAAAGCCTGGAGAAACTATGATTTGAAATCATTGAAGCCAACTTATAAAATCCAGTATATAATATGGATCCTCTATTGCATGCAGAGTGATTTCTTTCTTGTTTTTGGAAACTGCAGAGTATATATTACTCATGCACTTTTTTTACCTCAAAAAGTGACAATACTGAATGTGCTGCATATTGTAACCCTGTTATATATAGCTAAAAATGCCAAATCCTTTTTTCTCATTTACTTCTTTTACATTAGCAAAAATGGAAACCAAAATTCGCTTTAGTAATATATATAAATGTATTTGTCTCAGTGGCTATATCACATCAGAAGTGATTTTCTTAATCTGGTCACACATTTTCTTTGAAGATTTCTGAGAGAATCGCATTTAGTAAGCGAGTGAGTGTTGCTCTTAAGGCACTCATATTTGTGAATACGAGTAGGCCTATATATCCCTTTGGTTTTGATAGTCTTTTCTCTGGTGCATTTCTGTGTCATTTTGAATTTAAACATGAGAAATCTAGTGACAACATTGGTTTCCTTTTATGACAATCATGATGCACTTCCGTATGGAAACTGACCAATAACCGCCAGTGGCCACCTTGTATGTGCTAATCTTTTCCATATAGATTTATGTTTTAATAAATAAACACGTACAGAATAGATTGAATTTAATCCTTGATTTAAATCACGATTTAGAAGGGAAGATAACCCTTTTAAAAGGGGTTTTCAGTAAGCTACATATAGGGAAAAATACATGTCTAACATTTTATAAACATGCTCATGCCTATATAGTTATTTAATTACAAACTAAATAAAAAATACATAATATAAGATATAGAAATATAATATATTGGCTATATTTCTATGATTGGCTCAAAATGATAAAAAAACTATTTTTCGATCCTCACACATGCATAGCTATAACCATAATGTGATTCTTGGAACATGGTTATGTATCCTGATCAGACATGCAGTTGGTTTATCATATGTATGTTAAAGGGAAAGTCCCACTTTGAAAGAAGTTGGTTGTAGAAGGAAGAGCATGGAAAATTTGAATAGACACTGAAGTTCCTGTTTGATTTAAACCCACCTATCATTAAATAATATGTCCCGAATACATGGATTTAGTTGAAAATGCAAAGCCCAAGTGGACGCCATTTTACTGACAGTATGCAGCGCTCTCTACCATAGGCGTAACTACTAGGACATACCTACCTAAGGGGAGGAGGGGACTTTCCCTTTAAAGGCTATCGTTACTAAGCATATTTATTTGCAATTAATAAGAGATCAAAAATACAAATATAGTACTTTATTCATTTTTTTTTCTCAAAAATTAAAGTATTTTTGTTTGTCCTGCACATATGGATGCCTGGGGGAAATGTAAAATAGTGTAGATTATATTAAATTGGCTTTGAAAGTCAGGAAATGGCCGAATTTTCCATGCAGAGCATATTTAAATGCAATTACATGTCCTCCAAATTATGTGAGGAAGTTGTCATAATTGTGACCTTGTTTATACACCTGTGTCATATCATCCCAATTACATGACTTACCTTTTACTCAAGAATTTTGATGATATTATTTCCAATTGTTTTCACGCTACCTGTTTAGACGAATTTTTCAAGTGGAAACAAGCAATATAATAAGTAATTATTGAATTAAATATTCTCAGAAAAGATAAATTGTGACAAATTATGTAGGCCATGGTCATTGTTGTTTGTTTCACTAACATTAAAATACCTTAACCTTTATGGCAGTAAAAAAAACAGGAAAACATTATCATGCTTGCATTTCGTTTTTTGACTAATTGTGGTTTGTTAATCATTTATACTTCATGCCTTCATGACTTAAACAGTCTAGAAAATATTGCATAAGTTTAGCATTGGATTTGAAGCGCATCAGCATTTCAAAATAATTGCCATAATAGCCAAACAGAAAATTTCAAAATATTGGCTTCCTTTTAAAATCTTATAATAAAACTATTAAAGGGAAAGTCCCACTTTGGAAGAAGGTGATTGTATAAGAGGAAGAGCATGAAACATCAAGAAAGGCATTGAAATTGCAACATGATTTGAGCCCACCAATCATTAAATATCTTACAGAAAATGATTCAGATCTATGAAAATAGAAATAGGCCTACAATGCATTTTTTGGAAAAAAATATAAAGTAGAGTTTTAGGAAAGATTATTTTTTTTTATCAAAAATAATATATCTGAGCAACATTGCAGCATTGCTTTTTTGCCGCTAGCTTTATTTCTCCAAAATTTATAAACTCAAATAAATCTATTGTAAATCTGTAGTAAGATAAGCTTAAATCCTTTTTACTGAGTTAAAATAGATGTATTCTGCAACCTCTGCATACATTTGGTAGAAGTTTAAAATAAAAGCCTTTTTGGTGCCTTATTTTTATACCAAAAAAGGTATAATTTGGAAATAACCAATGTTAAAAGGCTGAAATTCGGTGAACAGATGAAACAATATATCGATTTTATAAAAAATGTGGTAATTTTTGATAAATAATTAAATTAGTAAATTAATTGAGTAATTTGAGAAATAAAATTCTTAAAAATGCACATTAGCTAGTTTGACTTTGATTAAGTTTGCAGGAAAGCGAAATAAATAAAGTGTAAAGTAGCGAATGTACACATCCATTAGTTTGTCTTTTAAATAAAGTGAGTGCTTAAAAAAGTTGCGAATGTGGTATATTGTTATAAAAATCCATGTCACAAGCCATATTTCAAAGGTAAACTATAACGAATGGTATACCATTCGCTACTCGTAACTTTTGTAACTTTAACAATTATTGGTTAAATTAATTTCTATAACTTTAGGTGAATTAGGGGCACTTCCATGATCACAATCATGGTTCGCTGATCTCATTTTTGACAAATTGGCTCATTCGCTACTTGTGAATTAAGCCATCATATTGAAGGCCTAGGTATATAGCGAACACAAACTTTGAAAATGGCTGCTTATAATTTAAAATGTCTTTTCAGAATTCTGACTTTTTTGCTTTTGGGATATATTTTTTTCTGTTGAGTTATTGCATTGGCTTATATTCACGTTCGGTGTGATATAATTTAAATTGATCGAATGTTGAATTTTGGTGCAGTGGTAATGGACATTTTCCGATTCGCTGATCATAAATAAGCATTTCTCACCTTTCATTGGCTGGTCACTTTCGGACCTTATATTTATATGCAAAAAAGTCTTGCGTGCTTCGTTTACGAAACCTAGTGAGCAAAGTGGTTAAAAGTGCTTGATCATCAGTCAACATGTAAAATGCATCCTAGTGTTAACTCTTGCTCCAACAGCTGGACATGAGTGGACTTTAAAAGTACTCTATTGATAACCGATAGAAAGCCATTATAAGATTCCTATTGTATAGGGTGACCAGTTGACCCGCAAAAATGCTGGGAAAATTCAGCCATGAAAATGGTGCCACTTAAAACGATTCAAGCAAAAGTTGTAGACACTATATCTTAAAACAGTTTTCCATGAATCTTTCTTATGTTCAATTATCCTATGGCACGCCATTGGGATACGAGAAAAAGTCATATCACATAGGCTACCTATGTCCTATATTTGTCATTTTATTTTTAAGGGGTCTGTCCACACTTTTAACAGCATGGGCTTATGGGGATTTCAATGTTAAATTCGTTTTCTTCAAACTGTTCTAACTAAAGAACGGGTAAAAGTTCAACGATGGGGGTTTGATTTTTTTCAAAGATTATTAAATTTACTAAAAACTGATGCATGATTATGACGTCACGTGCAT
>JAQIXP010002875.1:0-14136 GCA_034700285.1 Proteroiulus fuscus
GTCACCTTCTCATATTAACTTAATGTGATCTTTCATTTGAAAGGCACTTGTCATGAAGTGAGACTTCCCCTTTAAGAGAAACGTTAAAAACAGTAATTCAAGCAAACAAACTCTTTCCCCAAAAGGAAGAAAATTATAGAGTTAAACTATGCAAAATAATATTATATAAGACTAAAAAACTTGTAAGCATTAAAAGATTCTCCGCATGCTTGGAGGATGGCAAGTTACTCTTAAGAAAGAATACTAGGAGTGAAAACTGACTACGTGAACTGTGCCAGTCATACATGCTAAGATGTAACCGGAATAAAGATGAATACAAGTGGTGAAGAAATGTAAATTGAAATCATCACAGATGGTTGAACAATTTGAAACAATTGAATTATAGAAAATAGGTTTTAAAAAAAGTCAACGGCAAATATTACTGGCCTTGGGCCAAAGAAAGAAGAAATTTGCAAGTAAAAATGATTGACAGCAATACATACATGTTAAGAGGTAGAATCGTCACCTGCATTTCTTTGAAATTTTCGCAAGGCTTTAAGAGCGTGTTTAGCGGCAGTGCACTTTGCTATACGGTAATTGCGCCCCAATGCGGTGAATCGTCCCTTTCCGAACACTTCGACCGTGACTCGGACTTTGCCATCTAACGTCCGCTCGGGTTTGCTGTGAAAAAACAAGCAGTTGGAATTTTGCTTTTTCAGCCTCGAGGATAACTTTTAAAAACTTAAAAAAAATGAAAGATGCGTACCCGAATTTTGCCGTTTCAGGTTCTTTTTCTAACAGTTCCCGAATGGGACTTTTTGGGACAGAGGTGCTAAACAATTCTATAAAGACAAAATCAAGGCGTTAAATACTTATTTTTAATAGCAAGAAAAGAAAATTATCATTCAATATTTTGGAGGCGAAGCAATTTACCGATTTCGGGTCTCATCATGGTGTAATAAACTCTCCAAACCGAATCTAAACTCATGCCACTGTCCAGATAAATTGCACCTGCAACTGATTCAAAAACATCTCCCAATGCTTTGGGCACTTCAATATCTTCCACTTCTTCACATTCTTCTTCTTCCATAAAATAATACTAATCAAGATAAAACGTTATCCATATCATAATTAGAAAAACAAGCTCAAGTCTTGGCTATAAGGATAGCGCTGGGTATACCTCTTCATTAACGCGATGGTCGTTTTCCTTCTGCATTCTAATAAATCGGTCAATGACCATGAACAAATTTGGACAAAGTGCCTTGAAGTATTTATGAAAATCGTAACGTACAGCCAACGTTGCAAAAATGGTGTTATTCACCAGTGCAGAGCGTAGGTCGGTCAATGTTCCCGGCGAATGCTGCCTGGCATCGTCGTACAAATGTCGCGTTATGAGATAATCTAAGTATCACGTGAATAAACAGCCGACAATTATAGTTCAAGTTGTAACAGTTGTGAAAACTAGAATTTACAGTAGAAAGGAAACTTTTCAAGTTCTTACCTAAAACGGCGTCTCCCAA
This sequence comes from Proteroiulus fuscus, assembly GCA_034700285.1. NCBI lineage: Eukaryota > Metazoa > Arthropoda > Diplopoda > Julida > Blaniulidae > Proteroiulus > Proteroiulus fuscus. The sequence continues at coordinate 1,500 of JAQIXP010002875.1, forward strand.
AAATTCCAAGCGCTGATAGCAATCGGTGAGTCGATTATAGTGATAGGAAGCGTGAGTAAACGCTTGCAAGAGGTAGGATACATCTCGGAACTGATATCCAATCAGTGCCTGAAACTTGTCGTAGCCGTGTAGAAGCACTTTAAGTTGGTAGTCCGTGTCAGGTAAGTGACACTGAATTGGGGAAGGTGGAGAGCCCAAATAACCATGCCGAATGCGTCCTTCCGAATCGATTGTTTTAGGAAGTACATCTATTCCCAACCAAGCCATGAATAGCAGAGCTCCTCTTGGTCCACAAGACGTTAGGTAAGCACCTATCTGAGCCTCAACACAATCGGCTATGCTTTTATCAGGGATACTGTGTTGGGTCATCAAGTTGTATGGAATAAAACAAGTCATTTCGGTAGAGTTTGAATTGAACCCAATAGGTGTCGAATCCGCCATCTTGGGTCCTCCACATTTGTTCCCGTTAGTAGCTTCGCACATGGCCTGACGAATCTCTTCACCGTGCTTGGCGAGCACAGCTCTGATCTGCTCGGCATCCAAACCCCGCCACTCGGCCAAATCAGGCAATCTGGCTATATTCCAGTAACCAGCTGGTATACCCGAATCTATCAGGGCCTGTTCGAGCTCCTTTGGCACCAAATATCCGGGAGGCAGCCAATTGTCGTTCGGTTCAAACTTGGTGGCAACCATGCAATTGGCAAATCCTTTTTTACGACCCAAACGATAGAGCTTCAAATTGCTCACCTGTTTGCTCCGCAAATGCGACAATTTTCCCTCATGAATGTTTGGATACATGCAGAATAGGTAGGATGTGATGGCATGCTTTAGAAAGGAATCACCAATGGTCTCCAAACGCTCTAAATTAATCCCATCGTTTGCGTTAGACATGGTGAGAGCTTGAAGCAAGATGCTGGGTGATGGACCAGGATGCTTATCAAGGTCTGGCTGAAAATCAAAGCTGAAACCATTCCTGTCGGTCATCGTTAGATTTCGTTTATTCATTTCTGCATCGCATTCAGAGTTGCTGGATTGTGTTTTGCCACTACCATTTTCAAATCCATTCCCACATATCACAGCCTTTGATGAAATAGATGAGGTATTACTGTTAGCAATTGTACATGGGGCATTATCACAGGCAAGGATTTTTTGTAAGTGTGAGGAAGTTGGTTCTCTGCGAGTGGCAATTTGAGTGGAAGCCTTTGCAAAAGAACAAGCGCCACCAGCCCAATCCTGTTTTGTTTCTGGCTTTTCCAACATCAGTTCCTCGTTGGCAGAAACAAACTTAATTTTTTCTATCATCTTTTCCACTCTCGCAATGCAGTTCTTTAGGCTGACTTCATTTTCCAGCACGTTTTCTTCGTTTATTTCGATGGCTTCCCAGTCAAATGAGACGGACCACTCCCGCTCACCAATATCTCCAGTGGCTCTGCGTAGCTCTCCGGTGGAACAAGGTGTCGGATCTGGCGGACCTGATCGCCAAAACAAGTCTTCATCGTCATCTCCCTCGTCGTCGTATTCCTCTTCCTCGTCCCGACTATCTCTTTGTGGCTTCCTGCTATTCTCGTTTCTCTCATGCGGCGAGTAATCTTTGGTTTCGATTGATGTCAAATCACGGGTTAAATCCTCCATATTGAAACCGCCGCCCGGAGCAGAAATGAAACCAAAACCGGGTATATCCACGACATCAAATTCCAGATCGTTGTCCAAGTCCCATCCGTTGAGTTCAAAATTGCTCGGAGAACCGTAACGGACATTTTGTTTAACACTGGTATCTGTAGTTATGTCGCTTTGGCAACCGTCACTGTTACCCGAAGAAGCTTGATCACATGTCCCATTCTGAAAACTGAAAGTGGATTCCGAATGATCGTTGACAATTCCATCAAAGAGAGGCCCACTGCCATTCAACATCATCAGATCTTCAGGAAGCAGATCTTCATCTCCACTTATATCACCATCTTCATTGCCCTCATCGTAGCATGCCATTTCATTAGACCAAGTCCCGATCGAAAAGTTGTCCTTGGGATGACTGGCACGACCTTTTGCAGACAATGCATTATTTGGAACATATTTGCTGTCATTGTGTAATGTAGCATTCATTCCCTTTTCGGAACTGGCCAATTCACCTTTCGTCAATTCTTTACTTTTATGTTCTTCGGCCACCAACCTTCTCGCCTTCACGACGTCAGCCAAATTCCATCCAAAATCAAGCTGTGGCCAATGATGTCCCTTGCAGAGTACAATCTGCCCAAATCCCGTTTCTCGTGCCACGCGCACGCGCAGTTCCTCTGCTAATAGAAGACAATTCAGGCGATAGAGAATGCATGGCAAGCAAACTGCTTTTCTCCAAAGCGAGGCCGAAAAGGGATGGATGGTGCACAGCTCAGGCACCAAAATTTGCTTCTGCTGCAAATTCTCCCGCTTGGCTCGTTTGGTCTCCTCACTGCTGGTGGGCAAAGCGACTCCTTTACGATTGACGTAGCGAGGCGTAAGAAGGTTAAGGCGAGCAGAAGTATGATCAACATCCAGCAAAGGTTGTTTCAAATTCTGAATTTGTATACCATATTTCTTGAAATAATATTTCTCAAAGGTTTCGAAGTCATCGTCTGGAAAATCACTCCGTGGACTTAGGTGGTAGCACACTTCGGCCACGTAGAAGTACTGCGGCTGATCCAGATTACGGTACCATGGCATGACCACCGCATCTTGATATAGGGCAGCATCAAAATCAAAATTTTGACGATCATGAGCCGAAACCGCAACTGGCTTTGCATCTTTCCGAGTAATGATGATATTCACGAAAGGCCAATCGAGGATAAAATCCTCACCACATTTATTAATTGGAACAACTAGTAGTGAATTTTCGGCCGCGTCCATGTCGTAACACATAGGGTATTTTTCCAATCGCAGCACATTGGTAAATGTGTAGTGATGAAAATATGAAAGCCATTCAAGCTGAATTTGGGTTAAAATAAGGTCGGAACACACATGGATCAACTTGATGGCCACTTCGCCAGATCGAGTGAAGACTGGAAATCCGCATATCTCTGGAATTTCTCGACAAGTCAAAATTCCAAATCCTTGAGACGTGCTCGCTGGTTCGTAAATTTGCCTTCCCCGAATATTCTGATCTTCTGGGATAGGGCAAGTCAATTTCATGTTGATACGATAAAAATGACACGGCTGGTTTGGCTGAGGAAGGCAATGTTGGAAAGCTCGTGCAGTTTGTTTGTTGTAATATTGGCGACGTTTGGTCGTGCCTGGTCGTGGAGCTCCTTCGGCTACAACTTCATCCTCGTCTTCAACTGTGCAGATGGTTTCCGCTTCATGCGCGATGCTAATCTTGCCTACAAGCATCAAATTGTCGTCTAACTCGCCAGACTGGTGCAAAGTCTTGCACGTTTCCATGGCAGTGGCTAGCTTTGCAAGAGCCGCATTAGGCATAGCAGGTCCCTGAAACCAAACCGTGGATACTGATATTTAGCATATTTGGCCTCACTTTTAGTTAAAATTGGTGATAAAGAATAAGAATGTACCGTGATCGGATCTTTGAGAGGAGAATTGATAGGAAGATACAGGGTTGCTTGGTACAAAGGTGGATTGCCGGAAAGTTTGGTTACGACACAGTGCGGTACAAGCCTAGTAAATGTGTCGCTCGGTAGGCGAGCGCAATACCTGAAAAGGATTTCTCAGCTTATTATTAATTTATTATTCAGTTTTTTAAAATCTAAAAAGACATCTATGTTTAAATTTCATAAAAAAGTGCACTTGCCTGTTCACCGTGGATATTGCCGAAGACATTGTTACTTTGACAGACGGATTGACCAGATTTGGAAAATAGGGCGGCAATACTTTGTCGGCCTCTTTCAGATCAACTTCTTCGTCGACTGGAATTTCGCGACTGTGACAGCGACTGAGCAGAATCTGAAATTGAACAGACCATTAAATTTCCTGTGACATACATAAAAAAGTTATTTAAAAATGTATTCAACATAAAATATTCAAAAATGGGTTTCACAATAAAATAAATAATAAAACTGCTCACCTCTTCCAGTGCCCGAAACTTACACAGTTCAAAGAGAAATGGCTTGGTGTTATTCACGTTGACCAATAGGATGTACCGAGAAGGAATTGCCTTGGCTCGACCTTTTGATTGTGTGTAAGATTTGTAATCCCTGGGAGGGTCGAATCGAATGACCAGATTGCACTTGGGCAAGTCGACTCCTTCTTCCACGATGCTGGTGGCAACCAAAATATTACTTTCGTGCATACGAAATCTCCGCAACACTTCCTCTTGTTTGCGATGTTCCATCTGGGTTTCCTTAGGATCCACTGTGCCGTCCGTGGATAGGGAGAGTTGGCGTTGGCCCATGATGAAATTGGGCGAGATAAATCGGTAATCCTCATGATGTTTACTAAGCTCCTTCAGATACATGTTAAGAATACATGCTGAATAACGTCGTTCAACAAAAACGATGCCCCACAAACCGTTGGGATCGTCGTTGATGAAAGAAGACCGGCCAGGTGCATTGGCCGTGGACCACCTGCTCGGACGACTCGTTCTGTTTTCAACATTTCTTCCTGGGACCCCTTCCAATGTCGTGATACCTTGCTTCACAGTTGGATTTTTGAGCCCAGCAATTCTATCCAAAGGACGATTTCCGCACGTGGTTAGTGCGCCTAGTTTTAGGCCTTGGGCTTCGTCACAGCATTTGTCAACTGATGTGGCAACTAGAGAGTCACCTATTTTTCCGTTGGCATGATCACAATGGTTGCTTTGAGAGTTTATTTGTTTATCGCATTTGAAGGTTGAATCTATCGAAGAGGTTTGATCACAGCCAGCATGACTTGTACTTTGCAAATGACAACAAAAAGAGTTGGGAAGAGATAGATTATTAGCGGAGCATCCCTTCTGGTGTGCAGAAGAGCTGCAATCACAGTTACAGCTAAAGGTAGAGGATGAGATGTTGGCATTCATGGTCAAATTATCACCATCATCACATGTTTCACAGCCTTTGTTACTAACATGAACACATTCAGCACTATGTCCTTGTGTTGTGCTCGGTATGTCACCATTAATCTTATGCAGCTCTTGTTCCCGATCAACAGCCGGTTTATAGAACTTAAGGATTTTTAGCAACCTAAGGACTTTAGGCGTGGCAAAAGTTAGCATGCGCTCCTTTTCGTCAAAACAAGATCGAAAATGGTAATCACAGATGGCTCGCACTGCTTCCATGACCGAGTAAACAACGGAGAGAAGGAGGTAATGTCTTTCATATGGCGTTTTGTCCTTGTGTTTCTTCAATTCCTTCATGAAAAACCAAGCAGCCCGATCGGCGCACCATGGTCCCAGAGCCTCCAGGATATCCGAAAGGTCGGTGAGAAAAGCGAGAGGGACTACAGTGGGATCCGGAATTGTGGGCATGTCGTCCTCTGGCATCCCATAAATCTCTTCCGGACAGTACGCATGGTCTTGCAAAAATGAATTGGCCTTTGAGATAATGTTCCGGATCTCCATATCAACAGCAGTTTCTGAATAGTTCGAGCATTCGACGACCAGTTCATCGGGTCGATTAGAGTATCGACTCGTTAAGACTAAACTACTGGACGTTTCTGAAACACACTGGGTAGCTTGCTCTAATCTAATTAAACGCTGTTCTAAGATAGCTGGATCGCAATTTCTGTCCAATACCGATGCACTCAGACCAACAATTCTGGGATTACTGGTTCCATTAGTGTGGGGAATAAGAGACATCAACTCTCGACACGGATGCAGTCTAAGAGCTAAATGGCATTCATCTACTAACAAGAAATTAATTCTTGCTATTTTAATAAACTTAGCTTTGTAAGCTTGTACAAAATGGTCCACTAAAGTAACCACCACGTGGTTGGATTCAATGATCTCAGACCAAGTAATCTTTTGGTTGATTGCCTCAACATCGATGAGTTTGGCCACTTGAAGGTCAGTATGGTCCCGAACCAATTCACAGTAATGCTCGATTGTCAGTGCTATAAAAAAAATTTAATTTATTTAAAATGTAGGCATATGTTACAAAATGGTAAGGACTGCTCACGTTGTTAACCCTTATATACTTAAAAAACATTAACCAATAAAATCTATCCATTTCATTTAAAGGTTTCAGAACTTTCTGAATCAGTTCTGTAGTTATACACTGCTAATTAGTAGCAAACTCTTGCAGCATTTAAAAAACCAGCAGAAACATCCACAATAATTTTAAAATGTTAAATTAAATAATAGGTTCTTTTTTTTAAAGCACAATGACTTTTTTTGCAGCTGTTTTCAAAACAATGTACAATAATGACGAAAAAGAAAAGAAAAAAACAATTGGAAAAATTTAAAAGGTGATATTTTATAGTAGGTTTATATCTATATTGTCTACTATATAGAAATACCTACTATAGTCTAGTTTATAATTTTTTTTTCAGTTTACATGGCAAAAACGATACTATGTTTCACATAATTTTTCTTTTCAAAAGTTAAAATGCTTGTTTTGATGCCCTTTATAACCATTGTCTACTTACAGGACACCCTGAATGATGTTATGCATCAAGGGTAAGGAGGGTTCAGCCAACTTTAACCAAGCGTGGTAAGTATGGCACCCGGGGAAGGAAAATTGGAAAAATGTGGCGTCACTAAGCAGGTAAAATAGTCCCACTTTATCCCAATCTAAATTAATATTTAACCCAAAAAAGGTTTCCACGGTAACTTTCCATTCTATTTTCCCATACTTTTGAGTTTTTGCCACTGATTTCACTGTGTAATTTAGGCTTTAAATAAAATTGCTTTTACATTTTCTTTCCAATATTCATTACATATATTACATAGCAACAAAGAGAAAATAGGGTGGGAGGAATCAAATTTTGTTACGAATTGGTACACAAGATTTTTAGCACTGTCATCTCATTATATACAGAATCTACTGTATTTTTGAGTCTTGTGAATTAATTCAAGTGACCTAACATAACATACGAAAGTTATTTCTACAAGCATATGAGTTATGGAATACCTTTAATATATAGGCCTAGAACTAATAAATTTTGCAGTCACTATACAAATTAAATGACTCCAATTTTAGGGACTGATAACGGCCCAGTGTGTGTTATTTCTACAAGCATATGAGTTATGGAATACCTTTAATATATAGAACTAAATTTACCTATATTAGATGTTTACTTAGTCTAGAAGTTGTAGCCCAATCCTTACAATAGTTTAAACATGACTACCTTAAATATGACTGAATGCAGCCAAACAAACTCTACCAAGGATTGTTTTTCATTAGCTAATATTATCAGCAGTGTATACACATATTTATTTATTATTTTTGGTGACAAAAAAGTTCCAAGGACTTAAAATTTTTTGTTAAACCATTTTGGGACACAAAGTCATTTTGTAGCAGAAGCTGCTATACATCATTAACAAATGACCAGATTCTCAATTGCCATTGTTAAGATATGGCATGTGCAGCTCGTACGTGTTACACTATTAGCTCTACTACCCTACTGGAAGTTTATAGAGAGGATAGTGGTATATGAATTCCATAGTTCCTAATTACCATGACTTTCGAAGAAAAAGAAATCGGTGCACACATACCATTATTGGCTAGGATAAAAGATTTCCTGAACGCTTCCCCCGATCCCCGAATCTGATGGGCAAATTCCTTAACAAGCATAACAACAATGAATGACTTTCCAGACGATGAGGCCAAACATACTGCTGTATTCTTTTGTTTGGCAGTGTCCAATAGCTCAACCTTGAAAAAAAAATTAATATATTTTAAACTCAAATTTCTAGAACTAATAAATTGTTCGACATTTATAACTTGTATTACAATCAAATCGTCTGTACTTATTTTTTTTTTTAGCTTACCTGATGTTCTGAAGGGGTAAAAATGGTGGTATGTATGTTATCAAGAAATGGAAAACGGTTAACTCGGAAAGTTGGAACAGCATCTTGCACAGTCTTATTGTTCATCTGTGAACATAAAAATATGCATAGCGAAAAATTATTACACTAGTCCAAAATAGCCACAAAATGAGAGCAGACCTGGAGCTATCAAACATCAGAGGACCCAGTGTCTTGCTGCACAGCCATCCTACAAGGCTATAAGTGGAATAGTGAAGCAACTGCATGATCTGCATCATTATAGGTTAGCTTCGATTAGGATTGGGGGAGCGGGGCTATACATTATTTCACATTGAACCAGTAGAATGGCTGCGCAGTAAAGCACAGATAATCTGTCGTTCAATAGTTCCGCCACACCTAGGTTAACCAACTGGCTATCTGCAATTGAACGTCAGTACTTATTAGGCCCTATTTACTAGACCAACAATGTATGAATCTCACACAGCACATTTGTTGGAGAGCTCCCATATTTGTTAGCTATTAAAATTGCCTTAAAATTTAATTATTAACCCGTTATGGATTATATCGTGCCTAATTACTCGGGCACATACCTTTCCTTGCAAAGATGAGATCAATAGTTTTATGGTATATCAATTAGCTCAAGTATAGCCTGGTCCAAGATGAATCCAAGCTCCAAGTATCTTTCATCAATCTTTGGACGACATCTGGTTAATACAAATCCATTGTTTACTTATTAAATGATGCTACATTTTTTCATGATTTCTTTTAACAGGACCGTAAAGCCACTTGCTCCATATCACCCCACAAGACATTTTTAAGTAAATATTGGAAATAATCGCAGTCATACATTCACAAACACGACCTCAGCGACTCGACCCCATTGTTCACTGAAAGTTCAGATTCCATCTTGAATTTGCTGTCTGCTATATGCTGCCTTGCCGTGAAGCTTTGGGACGCCGTTTGCATGTGTCCGTGTTTTAGCATTACTTTGAATATCAATGGCTGAAGATACCAGTATACTTTGGAAATATCGTATCACAAAGGTTATAAATTTTAAATTCATCACAAAATACTAATAAAATTGGCCGTATTTTTAAACAACGTCAACATTTTAAATCAGATTTTTGGAACAAACTTTGCAAACATAACTAAGCAGAAGCGTCACGAATTATCAGTGGTATAAATGGTCACTCATAAAGGCCCTGATAATAATAATTTTTTTTCACCTGATTTTCCCTCCCTCTTTAGAATTGTTCAAATTATTTGCAGGCTGCAGCCAGTGGTGTAGTCGAAATTAATTTATTGATCCCATGGACGAATGAAGGCTTGCGTACCGTAATTAATTGGATTTAAAAAAAAAATAAAATTTTGAAACCTAGCAAAATTTTTTTGAATATGGTCCTGATTTGCACAGAAGTTCAAATCATACTATGCATTCATTATGGGTAATTACTATTGAAGTTTTTGTGTGTTAATTATAAATATGTTAATAGGCACCTCCATCTGCATACTACATTCCTGACTTTATCACAGAAGAGGAAGAAAATACCTTATTGAGAAACATTTATTTAGCTCCTAAACCAAAATGGAAACAATTAAATAATAGGCGATTACAAAACTGGGGTATGTGACAGTTGTAACTAATTGAATTGTTATAAATTTTTTTTATTGACAATTTCCCTTTTAATTTCTTTATATTTGATTATGTTTAAAGAGACTATCTCTAAAAATAGCATTTTGACTTACATTTTTATTTTAAAACAAGATTTTAAAACATGATTTAAAATCATGATTTTAAGATTTTAAACATGCACGTACTATGGCCGGATCAGTTTTTGACAAAAATAATAATAATAATAATAATAATAAAAGGAGGAAAGAAAAATGTTAGAAATTCAGAATCATTTTGAGACTATAGCAACAAAGTTTCCAATTTTTTTGCCATTTTTGTTGTAATTTTCTTTAATATAATTCACCACTTTTAGATTTTGTATTTTGTATTTTTAAATCCCATCTGGAGCGCAGCACCATGGGTTTTGCATAGCCAGACCACCCTTTTTTCCCTTTCTACCGGCCTGTGTAATATATATATATATATATACACACACACCGTATATATGCTCGTTTAACATATAATAAATATATTTATGTGTGTCTACTTGCATTCATGCTTATGTATCTAAACTAGATTAATGACTATAAATCTCCAGATTTGTTAATTATTTTTGAGACCATATAAAAACTTACATTTTATTCTACCTTTATTAAAACAAGGCGGCCTACCTCATCCTAAAGGAATGATACCTGAAAGTCTACCCCAATGGCTGGACATGTATGCAACTAAAATTGCTGATTTGAATGTTTTTGAAAAAAAGCGTCCCAATCACGTTTTGATCAATGAATACCTTCCAGGACAAGGAATAATGGTAAATACTTTACTACGATTTTTCTTAAGAAGCAGTATTATAGAGTAGGTCTAGTTAGTTTATTGGCTCTTTAAAATGACATTAAATACTTAATTAGAATTAAATTGTTTAATTGTTGTTAGCCTCATTCAGATGGACCCCTATTTTATCCCACAATTTCAACGATTAATTTGGGCTCACACACGCTTCTACATTTATATAAACCTCCATCTGACCAAGAAAATGTGAATTCAGCTTCTTTGGCAGAACGCCATTTTGCATCTCTGTTATTGATGCCTCGGAGTCTTTTAATAATAAGAGAAGATTTATATCAACTATACCACCATGGAATAGACGAAACCACCAAAGACATTATTACTAATGATATCCTGAATCTAGAAGCTTTTCCTTCGCTACACATTGGCGATGAATTACAAAGGCAAAACCCTCGAGTGTCACTCACTATCCGACATGTACCTAAAACTCTTAAATTCAAGCTTGGATGATGATGTCATTTCTCAAATTATAATTTGAATTTAATAGTTCACTCTTTATCGAAATAATTATTTTAAAAAATATTAAAGAACCAATAATTACTTTTAAAGCCATTTTTTTTAGCATGGAGATGCCCCCTGTGTGCAGGCAATCACTGATAGCAGTAAAGTTTCAATTAATAATTTTTTTTTGTAAAAGATCCTGTTTTAATCGAATTAAAAAATAGATATGTATACAATATAAGTTACGTTTTCAAGATAAAATTCCACTAGCTTTGAATCTTTTTTCTAAAGCAGTTTAATAGACAAGGTGCTTCTAGACAAAAATTTCAGTTAGTTTTGATGCCATGGTTTGGACAACTCTTTTGGCACTATTGCCAAAACTTTAATGCTAATATTTCAGACTTGTTAGCTAGAAAATCCCTAATTGTGAAGGATTATATGCACGCAAGGAGTATAGTTGGCGTTTATGGTATCCATGGTAACCACTTTTGAAGTCCCATAGATCCTCCTCCCTTGAGGATTTCCATGAAGTTTACTTTCATTGTGTTGCTCTTGCCCATTAGTCTGTCTTAGACGACAGGTGAAGCAAGCAAGTGTTTTATCACAATTTTATGAGAAACTCGATTGATAATGAAAGTGCAGGCAACCTGTCATAACGCACTATGGAAAGCGGAACTAACTAATGACAGTTGAATGGAAAAAAATAATTTATTTCATCTCAGAAGATTCAAATTCTGAGAAATTTCAAGTTACAGTCAATGGCTAATAATCCATATCATAATAAATCTAGGCATATATTTGGCACGGGTATTGTATTAGCTGGAGCCTTAGTACTGTCTATAGGTAAGTGAAGTTCTATTCTTAAATATACTTAAAATTATAATTATTTGTCAATGTGGCATAAATAATCTTTTTGTAATTAATTCTAAATTAATTCGTGGATGAATGAAAATTCAATATTAGTTTTGTAAGGATTGCCCCATGCATGATGATTATAATTATTTACGTTTTTATTCACTTACAAATAAAGATGGTTAGTTGTAATAAAATTTATTAAATTTTGCTACATTTTAATATTGTGTGCATGGAATAAATTTTATAAAATATATTCATTCAATAGTATTCTTCAAGTCTATTTTATCCTACGAAAGGTAGAAACCTTAATATTATATGCATTTGTGATTTCTATTGAAAGACCTATAATAATTTAGGTAAACTACACATTTTTTCATACAATACAAATTATATCTGAGCCAAACGAATAACATGAATTGAATTAATTGCTTGCAGACACGAAACCATGCTTAGATTATTTTTCAATTATACCGAGTCTATGCTTGTATATAAGCCTAATGTTAGATAAAATGCCTCATAAAAAAATACCATATTTCATTCGGGAAATATTTATTGTAAAACCGATACTAAAGATATCCATAAAATATATACAATAAAAAATTAACGGATTGTATACGATACACCATCATACATGTATAAAATAATAGCAATGCATGGTTATTTTGTAATTCTGGATATGTATTAGATGAAACACGGGAATTTTTTTTCCCCGTGTTTCATGTAATATAAACACCGAAATTTTACTGTACAGGCAGTTAAATGTGCTTTGGAAATTTCATTTTAGAAGTGCTGATTTTTTTAATCACAAAAAAAGGTATAACAAACTTTTTTAATAGTATTTTTTTACTTCATTCATCCTCAATTAATTGAGTCTTACTCGACAGGCCATTTCTTTTCATGTGAATCGGCTAATTAACGAGGAAATTATGCAAGGAGGTTTTTTATTTTTACAGCAAATTTTACGTGATAAAAAGAAAAGAATTTCTTTTGTTTTT
>JAQIXP010002876.1:0-14131 GCA_034700285.1 Proteroiulus fuscus
TATGTACCGTTAGTTAACATGGAGATTCCCATAGGAGCATGCATTTTTTAAAAGTGTGGACAGCCCCCTTAACTAATCCGGATGCATTTTATATGCAAGCCTCGGGTTTTTTTTATTTAATTTTAGGTCAGGTCTTTAGTGTATTTTTTTAATGGGGAACAACCACCTCTGTCCTGATGAAAGTATCCGGGAGTCTGGAAACAAAAGTATCATTTTTGGATGTTAATTTCCGGAAAAAAATCAGCTAGACCCATTCACCCAAATCAACTCTAAAATATAAATAAACAATATGGTAAAGGTGTACGTAGTGATCAAACCTGCAGAAAGTAGGGGGTCATCCCCCCAACTTTTGTACAATTAGGACAGAACTTGCTTAATGTTCCCTCCCCAGCTAAAATTTTCTAAAAATGTACGTATGGAGAATTTCTAAGACCTGTCGCCATAAAGGCCATAATTTTCGTACAGAAATATGGAAATCCTTATTCTCCACTTTCCCAATAGTGCTGTTGATTTACATTGGTTTTTTTTTGTTTCTTAACAGGGTTCAATTAAAAGTTTGGGAATTTTATTTTAAATTAAAAAAAATAAGCTGAAAAGCTTTCAAATTAGTCGGATAGATGTCGCTCAGTCCCCTGTCTTCGTCTTTGTTATTTCTGTTGGTGACTTGCTCTTTGATCGATGAAAAGCAACCCGAAGTGCTCTCGAGGCTTATTTTTTTGCTACAAAAGTTACGTTATAACAATACTTGTAGCTGACTAAAGCCCAGCAATTGAGGGGGTCCCTGACAAAAGGACTCAGCAAGGAGGACTCGTATTTCTCAAGGTGTAAGGAAAAGGTAAGCTAGCCCTAACCTTAAAACCCAGCGGTAATTTTTGACTAGATTTTCACCCCGATTCAACGTTTTTGTGTCGGCATAAGTAAGCCAGGCTTAAGTTCAAGTAGTTTCTCGAAGGATTCAAAGTAACGCCGCGTTCGAATTTTTCTTCCAGAATCTGCCGAAAATGACCGCCCTAAAAGTTAGGACCTTTTGTAAGGGGGTGAGTAAAGGGGTACAGATACATAACACACACACTTCATTAAACTTTATACGCCTTGATAGATTCGCTAAATGCCGGACATTTCTTCCATTGTCCGAACATGCGAGTTGGGACAGATTTTTCTATTTTTGTCAAATGTGATGTAGGCCTAAAAGGGGCTCGTTACCTTAGGTGCCAGAAAGGCAAGAAGAGCTGCTTTTTTTCTTTTTAGGGAAGGAGTTACTGACTCAAAATGTGTCTAGGTTAGGATTAAACAGAAGCGATGGGGCGTATATTGGGAAAATCAGCGTGAAAAAAATGCAAACTAGCGGAAATTAACAATAAAGGGGACTTTTTGGGAATATACCTGCTGCATGTTGTTATATACTTTGTGCGATTGTGAGGTGAGAGTATATATATATATGATGTTTACGAGCTGAGACATACATTTTTGCAGAAATGCATGTAAGTATGGGCATGCAAGCATGCATGCGTGAATGTATAAGATCTGTGCTAAAGTGTATACGAATGAAAGGGCTGAAATCTTAAAAGAAAATAAAGAGTGAAATCCGTGCAATAATAACCAGGCCTGATAATAACAGTTTTCTGGTAATCCTTTTTGTCGTCAACACCAGAAATGTGTCGAAAAATAGACCCTGAGATTAGGACACGGTGTCGAACTGGTGTATAGGCCTACACCTGTGGATTAGCCTTGCATGCACTGACTGCATTGGGGACGTCCATAAAAGGAAGTCCAAGTATCCACACCTCCCATTTTCCATTAAAATCGAATTTCTCAAGCCCTCCTTTTAAAAAGCATACGTCCCAAAATTTATATACCCTCTCCCCCCCCCCTGCCCTCCCCATTCACCTCAATCATGCAGTAGGCTTACTGGTAGTGTCTAGTCTAGTCTAGACTAATGAACTGGGACATAGCTGCATTGCATGGTAATTGGCAAAATTTATAAAAAGTTTGATAAATAAATTAAGTATCAGCTAATCAATTTTGGTTTAAAAGAGCATTTTGCACATCCGAAAGGCTTGTTCTCTCTCTCCCTTCCTTCCAGTCTAGATTTGTCTATTTCTGGATGACCCTTCGATCCTCGAACTCAGACGTTTTTATGGATGGCCCCATTAAGCAAGTGAGACCTTCTCAAAGACCCTCGCCCCTCTTTAGATACCCCCCCCTTCACCCCTAGCCCCCCATAAATAAAAAAAATCAATGCTAATGTGCACGGTAGCTAACTGTTTTCAATGCAATTGAAGTATTATACTAATAATGATCGAACAATTGTCCCTATAATGCACCATTTAAAAAAACCCAACAATATTAGTCATTTAATAGTCATAGATGGCGCCATACGTGTATTTTAGTACAGGCTTGCAAAATTTGGTTTATTTTAGTTAAGCCCTTGATGACTTTTGGTTATATGCGCTAATTTGGTCAGGGAAAATATTTGGAAAGTCAGGGAATTTTGCTTTTAAAAATTTGTTGAAGACGTATGAAAATAGCCTTCAAAATGGTGACTATTAGAATTTGCAAATTTGTTTACAAATTACAGGGCTTATTATTTATAGGCCTAATGGCAATAAAATGCTTAAAAATTTGCACTTACAGTGGCTCATGTAGATAGCATATTCAAATCAATATCATGGTGCTTCAAAAATAACACTTTTCAGTTGGGGATACAGAGGGTAATACCCCCCCCCCCCCCCCCAAAAAAAAAAAAAAAAAAGATTACCCGCAAATGTAACTTACTGTTTGCACTGATTACCTCATAGAATTATTCGGGATCGTGACCCTCCTGACTCTAAACCCCCCCCCACCTCCCCCGGTGCAAATTTTAATTATTTTATATTTTGTTTGAAGTCTCCCTATGAACCACCGTAAAAGTCCAAAGTTTCTTAAATTTTATTTATTTTCATGAAATTTAGTAAAACTCGACACTTTTTTTTTCTAACTTCACACCTGATTTACGCATCATTGAGTGTCAAGCTTAAATGAAGCTTGCTTTTCTTCAAATTTCGAGAAAAATCTCTCTTTCTTGTTATTCGAAGAGCAAGGAATCCCCTCATTATGCGAAACAACATCACGCCTCAATTTTCAACTATATTTTTTTCAATATTTTATTATTATTTTTCTCTCCACTATTTTTTTTTTTCCTTCTGCTCATATTTTTGTTCGTGTAGGATGTGATTCTCCCCCAGTTTTTCTTTTCAACTTTATTTTATGGGGGGAAGGGGAATGGGATGGGGGAAACTGCACCCATGCAGCCATATTACGGATAATATATGAGGAAGCACCCTTGGATCACGTACGAATTTTCTGCGTTCTGGGCGCCAATGTGTGCAGACAAGTAGAAATAATCAGACTCAATTCCCTCCCCTCACTCATATTATACCCTAGTTTTATAACGTATTTTTGCTTTTTTTTCTTATATAGACTTTCTTCTTCTTCTTATACTGATGCTGCTGCTTCTAGGTTTATTTTTAACAAGGGTACCCCCCCTCACCCCCCCACCCCGTGTGTGTATACTCCTCCTTCCCAATCACACGGACGACGAATCACTTTACTTGGAAATTTGTTCAGGGATACATATTTATACACTGCTCTAAAATATTGATCTATACCGCGTGTATTTATTATTTTTTTTATTTTTTTTCTCTATGGGGCTTATATTTTTTCACTTATGCAGTATAGCCGTATACGTATATGCAGCTATAGGCCTTGGGCTTCACTGCTGATTGCCTGGTAAATAATCAAATTGAAAAAAATTGAATTTTTATTTACAAGAATAATGTATAGTTTCACAGCCAGTATTTCTCAAGCGACTTCGGTCTCTTTTTTTACTGGAAAAGTATATTATTGATTTAGATTTTCGAAATTCAATTTTTTATTTGATAAAGGGTAGGCCTATATCATGGTGACTACTAACCTGGAAAACTCAGGGAATTTTATATTCAACCCTGGAAAACCTGGAAATCTCAGGGAATTTTATATTCACCCTGGAAAACCTGGAAAACTCAGGGAACTTTGAATTGAAACCTGGAATTTTTCAATATCATCTTTTTCATTTTGTATTTTTTTTAACATTATCCCAAAATTCAGCACACAAAAATGATTTGCCTAATTGGCTGCTGCAAAAATCAAAAAATGATATCTTGGCTCTTCAATGGAAAGCAAATGATTAACTTTGAAATTTGTGCATTTCATTTTTTTCATCGTTGCACCATCAAAAATAAATGTTTTTGAACCTGGAAAAGTGTGAAAATGACCCTGGAAAACCTGGAAAACTCAGGGAATTTTATTTACAGAAATTGGTATAGTCACCATGTATATGACTGGTTAGGCCTATATGTGGAAGAAAATGAAAAAGTAGTTATAGGGAAAGTAAGAAGTGATATTTAAATTGTTCAGACTTACTAGATCTATGCAATGGCTGTGACATTAATAATTGCATGCAGCAAAGTTTCCATAATGCAGAAATCACAAATATTATAGATTTAAGCAGACACTGAAAGTTGTTGGCGCCCTCTAGGACATGCATGGCTACTTGTCTCACGAGGGCCGATGCCTTTTATCTAGTAGAGGGCGCTGCATACTGTCTGTAAAATGGCGCCTATTTGGGCTTGGCATTTTCAACCAAATCCACTCATTCAGGGCAATTTATTTATTGATTGGTGGGCTCAAATGAAATTGCCTATTTCCATGACTTTTTCCTAATATTTCATTCTCTTCTTTCTACAACCACTTTCTTTCTAAGTGGGACTTCCCCTTTAACTGTGATGATATTACACCTGTGGATTTGTAAGATTTTTGTAATGGGAAAAGTGATCACCATGGGATCATTTAATTTTTGGCTTCACATATTCCTTCTATGCAAAAAATGTACAGAAAATGAATAAATGTAGACCAACATATACATAGAAAAATATTGCAAGTATTTCAAAGAAAAAATTCCAATCCTAATATGGCGGAAATTTTCTGAGATTCTTAGTAGTATGCACTTGGTGGTGCTATGGTAGTTATCAAATTCCATTTTAATTTCTCATGTTATTACTTTTAACTAATTCTCATTTAAATATCACTTTGTACAAAGTGGGACTTTCCCCTTTAATTTAAAGAAATGAAATTGGGTAGGCCTATTAGCCCTTTTGCATTATTGATACATGCGAAGTGTGTGAAAAAAAAAACTAATTTGCCTGCAGCATTTTTTCACGTATGAAAAGCAAGAATTGTGCATGACGTGAAGCCTCGTTAAGACTTTTTCTTTGAATTTTTATTTATGCAAATTATTTTTTTGCACATTCTGCAATAAATAACGAGCATAATGCAGTAGTCATAACTCCTTTGTTAGGCATTACATAACAATGGAAGGCTTTGGACCTTTTATGCCAATTTTCGTCTATATTTATTTGTTATCTGGTGCATAAATTTCCATCTAATTTGAACATAACTAATAAAGCCATCTTGTTTTCAATTCATAAATTATGAGCCTTGTATTCGCATGAATACATATTAGAACGATTCATTTTTATTGCAACTAGCTCATTATGAATGAACGCCTATAATCATGAACGAATGCATTTACACTTTTGCTTTTATATTATATACAAGTGACGTCTTTTGTCAATTAATACGGAATTTTTAATTGAAATATTTTTGAGCAGGAAGTGAACTTTTTCCTTCACTATCCCCAGGCATTGCCATGGATTTCTATCAATATAACCAAACGCATTTTTAACTTTTAATAATAAAATTTACACATGTATACAGGGGGAAATTACTATACTGACAATTTTGTAAATGCATGCTTATTTCAAATCCAAGATATAGGCTAATTTCTGAGACTTTTTTGATTAAAAAAAATTATACTTGCATGTATGGGGTTTGAACCAAGGACGTCTCAATTTAGGATTGTGATAATCAGCAGAAGAATGTTAGAAAAAATCTTTCTGGGATGTGTTATGATGCTCAATTCCTGAGATTGTTAGAAATACCACATCTATTGTTTGGCCCTTATTTACTACATTGTAGGCCTATTAATAATCTTAATTTTATTTTAATATTCATTTGTCACAAAGTGGGACTGTCCCTTTAAAGCGGCACTGTCCTGAAGAAATGTTGTTCCAAATTGGGGTTCCAAGCACGTGCCATTTACAATTCACGAGATCAACAAATTGCAGCGTCACCTGCTGACCAGCCATAAAAATTGCGAAGGGGGATGCAAAAGACATGTAATTGCCAATACAACAACGCCGCCTGCTGACGATTATAAAAATTTGTACGGGGGGGATATTGAGGTCTGAGCATGCGCAGTTGAATTAGCAACCTCGTGAATTGGTTTGCTGGCATTTGCACGTGCACTGAGCCCCATTTTGGAACTAAATTTCTTCAGGACAGTGCAGCTTTAATCCATGCACGGAGGCTCGATCGAATTAGTCCAACGTGCGATATTACACATGCACGTTTTATCTCGTGATTCAGTATGCATGCAGTAAGTTTACTTGTTGTATATCAAGGAAATAAAACCTATTAAAAATAAAAATAAGGCTTAATAGAGAAAAGCTAAGTTTTCAATTCAATACATTCGTTCATTTTTGCCGAAAGTGTGACGTCACCACGTTCGAATAGCCGTTAAGTCACTCGCGCCCTCTTGCGTGGAATTGTTCTTTCACGAGCATCTTTCGAAACGGGGTCAAATTCCACATAGTTTATTGCATGCCTTTCATCGATCGATTAATCATTCCAATCATTCAGACTTGTTATTTATTTCATTATTTTAGTCATTGTTTTTCGAGGAATGACTGCAGTTATCCCTACTCGATATTTGCAGCGAGTGGTCAACACTGGTCAGTCGCAGCAACAGCACGTCGTGTATGTATGTCCACTCTGCGACAAACGAAATGTGTGTCAAGAAACCTGAAGCCGGGCGGTATTTTATTTGCCTTATTTGCCAAGAACAACAAGAGAGAGAAAAGAAGAAAAATCAGAAGAACATAATTTATTTTCGAGGTTATTCTCATCTCCAAATATGCCGGCAATCACGAACACATACCGTTCATTGAGTACGCAATCGAGTGGGTGGACACGCCGACTCCGCCCCTTCCCAGCGCCTTTGCAGCAGCGATGCGAAGGAGGGCGTGAAAGGGCGGCGCCGCCCCGCCGCTTATCGCCATTGTGATTGGCGCTCGCTCGATACCGTATCGGTGATTACGATGAAAGAAATGATTACACGCATGAGTGGGCGGCGTAATGATAACAAAGCGTTGGATTGGCTGCGGCCGTATTACGCGTGTAATGAACGATTACGCCGAATCCCTCCGCCGGACCAAGGTGCTTGTTCTTCGGCCGCCCGTTCTTCTCTCTACCGCCGCCGCCCGCGTGACTTGCCTGACTTAACTCAGTCAGTCGTTGTTGTCACCCGCCCGTCAGGGACCTACCGCCCTTCTTCCTCTCCCCCCCCCATTGTCGTTTGTTGGGGACCAATTCGTTAACAACAAAAAACGTGGAGAGAAAATAAAAAAAGAACTGTGACTATACTTGCCTCTCGTGTGCACACGCTACAGTGAATAGTGTTCATCTCGGTGGCGGCTGTACTTGAGCTGTTTGTTGTGTTGTGTCGTTTCGGTCTTTTTCGTCCTTTTTCTGCTGGGTTGAACCCGAGGAGTGTGAAACATTCGCCAACTGCCGCCCCTTCCATTCGTGCGCCCCGGCCTCTTTTCACGCTCCGTTGCTAGGCGCGAGAGAAAAGCACGCGCCCGCCTCTATGCCCGCCCGCACGCACCACTGGGCTGACCGTTGAAGCGATCATCCGCACCGCCGATATACTACTAACCCAAGGTAAGGATAGTTTCTTCTATATTCCGTCAAATGTTTTTAAACGATTAGTTATTTATTTTTGGTAAGGGCAATTTAGTGTACTTTATCAGCTGTGATTCTATAGATTGATATTACGAAGGGCTCGTTCGTTTCACCTGTTTTGGAATCCAGTTGAGAGCACGAGGCAAAATTTACTTTTAAAAGTAATTTTTAGTCATTCTGGAACTAGGGCTCGTAGACTATTATACAGAAAATAGTTCAGGCTTTGCATTGGAATTTTTATGGAACCCAGAATTGTTTATTTTCGGAATGTCTCGCTCTCATTTTGGAACGGAATCAGAATGGTTTGACGAGGCTTTTTTTTATCAGTGATTCGTTGCATGCATGCTTTTGAAACTTTATTTTGATTCACAAAAGGACATTTTTATGCGAAAATAAACTATTTTTGAGAACAAAATAGAACTCAAATGTGTGCAAATAGTAGCCTACATGAACTTGCATTGGGCCCCATTTTAGAACCTTATATACTCTGTTCCATTTGCCTACTTTTTATGCTGTAGAACAAGTTGCGCGCGTGGCTTGCACGTGAAAAATGGAGCGAGTCTCTATGGAATATGCGTGTGCAAGACTCGTGCTAAATTAGTTCCAAAGCAGGAAAATCAGTTAAATTAAATTATTGGTCCAAGTGCTGGTGTCGAGTTTTTCCTCCCTGACTTCCTTGACCTTGAAGGTGTCCAGATTATAAGGATCATTCTTATAGGCCTATATTTAGTATATTAAAATCTCCCCATTGCTTGACCTGAATATTGCTTCATGTGAGGCATATTTAAGCAATTTCCCAAGTGTCCTTAACACCTTTTTCATTGATTTCGTAAGTACATGACTTTGTGTATGTATGCATGCAGTAATCATTTATAATTGATTTACATGCATGCATGCAGAACTGCTGATCTAATGAAATTGTTTATATGTATGAGATTATAAGTTTTCAATTAACTATAGGACCTATTTTCATCCCACACACGGAATTATGAATTAAATTTATATGCGGACTCCGTATATACAAGACGAGTTTATAGTGAATCTTGAAGTTCAGATTTAGCTCAACCAATTTTCTATGAATTTTCTGAATGTAATTATAAAACCAATGACTTTTATGAAGTAGCCATTTATCGATTTAAAACTATAGTCAAGGCTGTAACTAGTTATATAACTTCAAAGCTAATAATGCTGCGTGTGTGTGTGTGTGTGTGAACTGTTGACCATTGGTGTCAAACAATATGACTAGAATACAAACATTGACCTATAGTTCCATTTCAAAGGTTAATTTCTTAGTCTGAATTTTTTTTACGCTCCATAAAGCATGTCTTTAAATATATTGTAATTTTATCGTCATGTGGTCTGGCCATGGTTGGCTTACTATGAGCCTGTGGTTAATTATTCATAGTGCATTGGGCCTTCTGGTTAAAATACAAAATTTTCTTTTTAAGGTAAATTTAATCTGCATTCCCGGAATTTATTTTCATGATTTTTGAAGCATTTATTGTCTATTAGGAATTTATTGAAATTAATATTAGCTCAGGGCGGATTTTCTAAATTGAGGTAATTCATTTGAATAATTCAAGCCGTAACGCTTGTTTTAACTTTGTGGGAGCATTTGTCTAACCAGTGTTTATCTTTGCTGACCACAGATGGCGCTGGTGTAGCCACGTGCTGCAAGAAATTGTACAGGGTGTCTGAAAAATCTTAAAAAACTAGTGTTATAATTTGGACAGCCATTAATTAATAGTCAGATTAAATTAACAATATGAATACTTAATTATGTAGGGAATTTAATTAATTTGGCCAACTGGTTCACTGACACAAAAAATTGTACACATGCATGCATTTTTACATTGATCATGAAATTTCAGCGTGAGAAAAAAATATTGTCCAGAGTAGGAAATTTGATCCGCTCTTAAAAGACCTATCGATATAATGATTAAAAAAGACATGGGAAGAAAAAGGTATTGCTTATGCGTGACTGTCGAGAATTACCCCTGGGGGCGCTGCTCAGCAAGTTACCTCTTTGAGAAACCGCTTGGTGACAGCTTGTAGACGAAAATGTGATAGACCACCTATAGAGTGACATATTAAGGGGGGAAGACTCTACAGGTACCACATTTTATACCTCTTAGGCTTTTTAGGGTATTTTGCATAATTAGATACAAATATTATTAAGGCATGGGGATTGTATTTCTTCCCCCTGGGTGACAGGATTGTCGAGCTTCCAATAACATATTCAACAAAAAAGTGAACGGAAGATTATTTTGAAATTAAGCAATATAGGAACAACCTGCATGGCGTTTCTAGTTCACTCTTTAATTGAATAGACCGTATAGTTCGTCTTCACTCTCTGCCACCTAGCAGCAGCGTATAGTGATATATATTTTGATGGGCCTTTGGTTTTCTTGTAGTTTATTCTTATATTGAACAGACCCGAGTGACGGTTCCACCACACTGCGCCGCAATGATCGAATTTGGGATTATTTTCAAAATGAATGCCAGTTTAAATTAATTTTAATTGACAAATTCAATGATACATGCATGCAGCGCCACTTAAAGGAGATTAGTTGTAAACACGGCGTTGGCGGATTATAGGCCTGCTATGCATGCATGTTATGGCATCCCTATAGAATCAGCAAATGCTCAGTATTTACAAATGATCTCCTTGGTGGCGCTGTTTGTATCACTGAACTTGTTTATTATGATTATCTATCCTGATGAGGCGTTTTAACCAAGTTTAAGATTTATAGGATCTTAACTTGAATTTACTTAATCACAGGCATTTACGTGTTTAATTGTTATAATTTGATTTTAGGGAGCCAAAGGTTTTCACTATGGATTTCTTAGGACAAATTAATGTTTTTTGGAAATGTGCTGCATGAAATTTGCTAAGAATTGTGTACAACTCACCTATTTTAAACAGTACCAATGTATTATCACCATGACATGTACCATGATTAATGATTTGGATCATGCATGATCAAAATGTTTAATACGTATTATAAACTAATAAGTGCCTGTAATTCTTCAAGTTGATATTTACGTGCAAGACCGTTGACCAATGGTCAGCATGCGTGGACTTATAGTGGCGTTTTTAAATGCAAGACATCTTAAGTCAAAACAAGCAAAACGTTTTTAAATTAAGCTGACTTAAGTTTGTCTTGCAAGACAAACTGTTTTTAAATGTTGGCAGTCTCATTTGTCTTGGGAGACAAACGAGGCACCAAAAACCTGCCTTAGTTTGTCTTGCTCCACCCTCACATTCACCTTTAGCAGACGACATACACAGGGCTCCAATCACCATAGAATGAGCAGATGCCAGGTTTAAACAACAAGCCAAAAGGTTTTTAAAGTCTTGGTCTAGGTTAATAAGCCATACCAAAGACATGATTAAGCCAAGCCAGACATGGCTTGTATTTAAAAACACCACTTATGCATGCAGTTGACCTGTCTAGTATGAATTTTTGAATGGTGTTTAATGGTGAGAAAGTGGAAGCTCTTGTCCATCCATTCTATACATGCATTTGGCCTTTTGTCGGAAGCTATTTCCTTCCTGCCTCATTCAGGTCCTTCCTAAAATGAGCGCAGATCAATCAGATTAAATGCATAAGTCTTGGTCCTATATATTATGTACATTTTACGCTTGTTACCTCTTGCTGGTGACCATCGCTCAGGATTTCCTGACCCTTAACTTCAGGTGTATGGTCAGATCAAACTGGATAAGAGAAGCGATTTTTGTAGAATAGGCCTATACTGAGAAGAATGGTATTTTGTGACACCATTTTGTCACCAACACAGCTCAAACGATCAAGATATAAGTTCAAAGTCATGGAATTAGTCAACAATGTAGGCATACATGTATTATGAAGATGGTAAAAATCATTCAAGAGCTATACAGTATAGACTACATTATATTTTCTCTAATCTTCTGGGCGTGTAGCCATTTGGTTACATGGTCTGAAGCTGAAGCTGAAGCGTTTTTGCAGTAGGCCTACATAGGATCACTGCAAGGTTACCCACTTGCAACAAGTATAGTGCCAAATTTGTTCGCAGAAAAAGTTAATGTCTTTGTGTTGGGTTATACATATATATGATGAAATGAAGAACTAGGCCTATATATATAGGCTATATTTGTGAACTGGATCGCAAAAACGCATGATCCGATCACAACGCCAAACCACGTAATTGTTACAACACTGGGAATTTTAGTACATATAGGCATATTTTGGCGTTGTAATCAGATCATGTGCTACTGTGACAGAGTTCACAAATATATAGGTCGTAACTACATCATATAACCCAACTGAAACTGTGTTTTTCTGTGATCTCAGGCAGTGAACTACCTGTTTAGGTAGGCATTGGTCACGTGGGTAATCCAGTATATACCTCGTGCTGTGATTGTGCATGCCAAAAAAACCCATAGGTTATAACCCAATTGAACCTGTGTTTTTCTGTGATCTCAGGCAGTGAATTACCTGTTTAGGTAGGCATGGATCACGTGGGTAACCCATTATATACCTCGTGCTGTGATTGTGCACGCCAAAAAACCCATGCAACAAAAGGGTTACCCGATCACAGCGCGAAAACACTCCCGTAGTTTCCTTTGAACTTTAATTCATCCCTGTGCACCTAAAAGAAGGCAATTTTTCCCATTGAAAAACGGTTTTCAATGAGAAAGCTTATTGTTTACTAGTATATGTATGCATACATGTATATACAATTATAATAAGTAGGCCTATTTTCTCGCCCTTTGGCAGTACAAGGCTCGTAACTTATAATTAAGGTAAAATCCTAGCAAAATGCTATTATTTAAAAAAAAAGACCCGATTTCAAATTGGTTATAAACTTTTAATTTTGTTTTTCTGATATGGGACTAATCTGTCGGAATTGCCCATTTATTTCTTCTAATAAGTCTTTATCCCAAAGGCGCCATGGTCTAAGACCCGATCAGACTTCTCCTCAAAAGCACTTATAATTTTTAAGGTTTTAAAAACTTTAAAAAAAGCTCCTCTTGATTTTCGCCAATTTTACCATTTTATCTGTAGGCCTACTTATTTATAATCCTAAGTCGAGTTTAGGCTTTTCAGTTTTTTTTCCCAAGCAGTTTTTCTCATGGTTTCGGCTTGCTTTTTGAACCGCTTTTTTCTTCCATCTTGAGTCAGTGTTTGCTTTGTTACCCCTTTTACACAAATTCTGTGTACTTAAAAATGCATGTTATTTCCCCTCCTTTCCCTTTCTCTATCAGTATATCGCTTTCCAATTATAGTTTTTAGATGGAGCCCGTGTGACTTACCCCCTTTAGCCCCTTTCTCAATGCCGAGCTCTGTTTCCAGCCTTTCAATAGCAAACAATGTGGGGTAATCGGTAGTCCGTTGTGGTCAGAGAGGCGAGGGAGGGCCGGACACCTTGACACGTCGGCCGACGGAAGAGGCTATTGAGGGGATGCCTTGGAGATTTTCAGGAATAATTGAAGGATTTTCGAGATTCTGTTTCCAGTTTCATAGTACCGTATCTTTTTAATTCTTCTGTAGTACTCTCCCTTTCAAAAGTAGACCTACTTCCATAATGCACCATTTGACAAAAAGAGAATTTTCGACCATGTTAGTACCTATATGGGCCATTTAGCATTCTCGTAGATGGATAAACATGGACCGGCCATTTTAGTACAGGCTAAACGGTAGTTGATAGTTATTCACCATAGATGGCGCTGTACTTATGAAAGGAGATGTATTCAGCAGTAATTAAACAGGGCATTTTTTTTTGTTTTTAAGCTTTTTATTAACTGCAGGTAGAAAAAACGAATTAACGCTTGGTCAACCTTGATCTCATGGTGAACCAATTTTATGACTATAGATTTATATTCTCCAAGGTCCACTCTAGGTCAGGTAACTATGTGCCAAGGATTATCGCTATCGAATTCTATTTTACTAAAAAAAAAAAAAAAGGTTGTTTGATCTTCCCATTTCAAAAGTACGTATTCCCATAATGCATCATTAGACAAAAAAATAATTTTTGGCCATATTAGTGTGGGTCATTTAGCACGCTACATGTGTCTATGGCAAATGGCATAGGCCGCCATTTTAGTATATGGACTAAACGGTAATTGTGTTATTCACCACCATAGATGGCGTTTTACTGTTAAATGGGGACTATTGGAGTGTTTTCATTACTACTCTTAAGGGGGCTGTCCACACTTTTAAAAAATGCATGCTCCTATGGGAATCTCCATGTTAACTAACGGTACATA
>JAQIXP010002877.1:0-14130 GCA_034700285.1 Proteroiulus fuscus
CCACAGCAAAGTGTTGGTAATGTGGATTCCCAGGTACTTAACAGAATCCACAACAACTAAAGGAACCCCACCCAAATCAATTAAGGTGTTCAAATAATTTAAAAAAAAATTACATTGTGCATTTTTTATGAATCCAATTAATTTACTTATAAATTTGGCAAGTCGTGACATTTGCATGCACATTAAAACTTTTTTGTCTTATATTTTGTCTATCGATCATGTGAATGAAATTAACATTGTTCAAAAAAAATAAACCCAGCTTATCCTTTGGTTGCTCAGCCTGATTCATATTAGCGTCAAGCAGCTAATATCCAGTTTTCAATTTTGATCTCCCAAGCAGAGTTAACAAATAAATGTCATACAATTTTGTATAACGTGCAATAAAGTATATACGTTTGTAAATATTTTATACACAGAAACACAATGGAATTGCCAACATTAATATAAATAATAACTGCATGAGTATAATAATTATTTGTGTTGACATGCCTGTTGCCACTCCTTAGTTTATTTATGTCTATAGCTCATTTTTTAATGAAATTTCTAAACATCACCTTAAAATATATATGCAGACTTATGTATCCGACTGCGCTCAAACATGCATTGGTAAATGTGGGCAAACAGGCTACAATATAATCACATTTTAAAATTAAAATGCACGCACATCTTTTGATAAAAAATATTGTTACTCGTATTTCATATGATTTGCATTTATTCTAACAAGTTACTATTATTCTAAGCACTGATAGGGTCTGCACATATACTGTGTATTAGTTATATAGATTTTAACAAAACTCGCATATAATGACAATTTATTTTCAGATTTATGAAATGCATTATAAATATAATCACTTAATGACGTATGCCAATCTATTGTCCATAAAGCGTTGTTTCGACAAAAAAGAAAATGCTACAATTTATCGATTACCTAACATTGAAGGGGACAAACCATAGCCTATATATTTACTTTCAGTATGTAAGCATAAATGTCTGCATCCATACGCGTCATTAATTAATTTACCGCGAGAACCATCAATCGTCTATACTTTTAAGTCTCGTTTCTACACAACTTTCAAAGGAGCCTTACCATTAATTGACATTACATTGAAATGACAAACATGCGTGTAATTTATATACATTGATGCACTAATTCCAACTGTAAATATTTGATAAATAGAGTTTAATATTAATATTTAATAATTTAATAATTATTTTAAGGCAACTAATAGTCAATTAGGAAACTAGTTTTTTTTTAAAGTTATAATTGATCAAGTAGCCTATATCAGTGCTTCACTTCCCTTCTCTCGTAACTAAAAGAGCTAAGACAATTCTAAAAACAGATTCTACAATGGGCTCTCAATTAAAAAATCCTTGATCATCATACTTCAAATTTTTTATATTTATTCATTTTTTGTTTTACTATCTATATAATATTACGATTTTTCATTAATTCAATACCCTTCACTTCCTATAATTCATTAAACTTGCAAAACATGCACTGGGTTAACATTGAAAAAATATATATGTATGACTTTTCTATGTAGGCTATATTATAAATATTGCATGTGTCACGTGCATACTTTTCTTTTTTTCATAACATCTGTGCATTTCTTCAACAATTTTTTTTTGTAATTTGGCACATACATTTTTCATGGGTCTACACTGTGTCACAAAAATTTTAATATAATAAATGAAGCGTCCCCATAAAATCCGTCCTTTACAATATGTAAATGGCTCTGATGGGAAAAATAATAGCAAAAATGAAAATAGGATGCAAAGTTACACTTCCAGTTAAGAATTTGGTAAGAATCCCAGAATGTTGATTTTTGTGTCAAAAATCCATAAAATCCTTAAATAACCCCTTTGCATTTTTGTGTAACAGTAAAAGATCTTCAAATGAAAAAAATAATAGCTGAACTGAAAACAGGATAAAAACAAACTACATCAAATGCGAATTTGGTGAGAATCCGAAATAATTTTGCCCTGCTCCGTAACTCCTGGGACTTTCCCATTAATGCTAATGGGAAAAATAATAGCAGAAATGACAACAGGATAAAAAAAGTACATCAAATGCGATTTTTTTTTCATATTAAGTGTGCACATATTAGAAAGTGTAGTCCTAATCACCCTCCCTGGCAAGAGCAAGATCTTTAGTTCATGAACTATAAGATGCGAGTAAATTCTTGTGTAATACGTTTCAAAAGCAATTAAAATATGGCAAACAACTTTGTTAAATGAATTCATTTGACTGACATGAAACAGTAAACAACTACCATGCATGTAACTAGAGACTATACAACGTGCATGCAACTTGAAAAAAATACAAGAGGATGCATATATGTGGCATTTCACACATTTAGTTAGCAAGATGAAGAGTTGCAATGCTTATATGAATGAAAATGCTAAGAATTATTATAGAGAAGAACACAGCTTTATTTGATAACATTACGAAATGTATGGATACATTTAAGGGAATAGTTGAAAAGGGGAACTTAACTCAATTTCGAGTTACTAGAATACAAATCCTAAAGAAAATAATAGCAAGCTCGTGCCCTTTGAAATTGTTATCAATAGTTCATTACTTAGTAAAATTAAAAGTAACAATGTGACAATAATGCTGATTAATGAACAACGTGCACACTCGTATAGCCAAGAACAAGTTAGCTGAGTGAGTGAAAATGAAATGTGGCACCATCTTGCAGTCATTACGTGAAATTGATGTTGGTATTATATAGTATTATAATCCAGCATCAATTTATGCAAGTTAATCTAAATTGACAGACAGTCACTACTGTATATAGATGAATAAAAAAATATGAAAGTCCTAGCGTCCATGAACTGTCACCCAGAATCCCTGAAGTGTTGCTCAGTTCATGGAATGTCGCCCAGAGTTCAAGGAATGTAACCTGGAGTCCAGAGACTGTCGCCCAGAATCAACAAACTGTCGTCCAGAGTCCACGGAGTGCCCATGTAAAATGCTTGCAAAAAGGGACTGCAAGTTAATCCCACCAGGTGGCGTTGATTGCTGACTTTGTCAGTCGGCCAGAAGTTTCATGCGAAAGGCAAAACTCGTGCTAAGTTTTTAATTTTATTAATGAAAATTCACATCGAGCTATAAGTTTCTACTAACATAAAAAAAATTAGCATTGGCACAAGACAAGACTCAAAAAATGAGCTGCAAAAGAATGTAGTGAAAATTCTCCACTGTGCAAATCAATCTAATTGATATCAAATTCCCGTATGTAGACTTGCTTCAGAATAATTCTGTTATAATGAAATCCATTACTTTGATGTTACTTTCCTTGATATATATAACATGAAGTAGCATGGCATTTCCAGTCTCAAAATAACCAGAAGGCGGCTAGGCTGATTGCAGGGCAGTAATTACACAGCATAAATATGGTGTCTATAAATACAAGTAGGCCTATATAGGCCTACACGAATACACAAACATCTTGAGCAAAAAGGTCTTATTTTTAATTGTATACCTACATCATATACATGTAACATGCCTACATGGTGCCGACTAAGGACTTGTGAAACAAGCCAGCTGCATGGAAGTTCTATTAATGATATATATACGGTACATATCATATACTGGCCTCATTACTTTATAAGGATTCAAGAGCTATAATTAAGAGATAATCATCCACAAAACTGATGCGAAGTTATGGGTAATATGTTTTGTTTAAAATGTTTATTTGAAAAAGCTTTAGAAAAGCCAAAGAAAAGTCACATGGGAAAGTATCGATGAAAGCAATATCTTTTTTATGGGACCAACTCCATTATGGTTTCCAATTTCACTATGCCATCAAGTGAATTTTATTTCAACTATTTCAACTTTAATAAAAAACATGTCAAAAAAAGTAACTTTCTGGCATTATGCGCTGCATGTATATCCAGTAGTGCATGTACAGTGGCGTCTCCCCCACTAAGAGCCCAATGTAACCTTTTTTTTTTTTGCAAAGCGTAACTATCAAGTTGTTCCCATATCGAATTTCTTTAATCATCTATCATGGTGGGAGACAACAGTAACGTTTCTACCACGTCATTAATGTCGAAAAGTTAGATGGAATTGAGTGATTGCTGCGAACAAGGAGCGACATTCACATATTTCCATCGATCCTCAAGCTGTGGATACTGTAAGTGTCGGATTTCCAGACAACCCATGAGAAACATGGCGGTTTTCAAAAATGGTTCCATTCATTTTTACTGACATTTGTATATAGCCCGGGTTCGGTTGAATGCATTTTATTCTATTTCCTTAGCGGTTTGTTTTAATGGAGACACATCTGATTATAAACTTGAAAACATTATGGGAAACTTGACTAAAATTAATAGTATAGCATGGAATACGAATATCTTATCCAATTCTGGCATATATAGTCATTCCTTTACATTATTGCCACATTATATGTATATGACATTCAATCAAGTATAAATAAAAGGTCATTTCATAAAGATTTTTTAAGAAGCAGTTTTAAAAGATGTTTTTCAAGCTGCATAATATTAAGAGCTCATCCGGCCCTTTTTTCCCCCATTGAAGCAATTTCTATTTTTATAAATTCAAAACTTTATGAGCCTAGCTCCTTCGTTATTGAATTCTATATGAGCATATATCTTGAATTTCGAGGAAATTTTAATGCTTTCCAGAAATATCTAGAAAATGTCAACTACCTGCATGCTATAATTGCAAATTAGAACTTCACCCATTTCTTTTTTTTTTTTTTTTTCTGATTTCCCTTAACTTCCTAGCTGTATTGAAGTTTGTCGGCTATTAATTTAATAGATAAAATACATAACAATTAACGTAATTTTTTAATAATCTAAAGAGAAAACTTCTTTCACTTTTCTGCAATCCAATTCCAATAAAGGTATCAAAATCTTCAATAATTTCTGGTTTAATAATCAATCATCATTTCAAATCTATTCTGCAATTCCAGAAATCAAACTTCAAAGAATTGCAACATTTTTGCCAAGGTAAATAAACCAACAATTCCGTCTGATAAGATTTTTGATTTCTCTAAGAAATGCCTTTTAACAGTCATTGCTCCAACATCCAAAACCATTTTCTATTCCCGCTTTTATCCTATACAGCCCATCTACAAGCTATAGTCACCAAAATGGTTGGAACTTTCAATCAAGTTAGCCGACAAATATCCTATTACTCTCTATTTTTATTTATTTTTGTAAAAAAAGGCACTTAAATGCTAATATAGTTCTGGGCATTCTCATATACGTGTCTTTGGCCTCTTTATTTTCATTTTACACACTATAGACAAAAGCACTTAGCTTTAGTTAAGTAACAGAATTTTAGTCAGTTCTTTTTCTTGGCAAAATAAGTTTATTCTTATCATCAAAGTGCTGACAGATAAGATAAGAAGAAGCCTTTTAAGCCAAAGAAAAACCGCTATATTTCATGAAATGTTTAATTTAATCAGACCAACTTTAAGTCACTTGCATGCACAGCCTTATATATGTTACATCTGTAAATCAAACGTATACTAATTCCCAATAGAAATCCAATCTGTATGGATTTCTTTTGAATTAATGTATAGTTATATGCATGATTGTGATTCATTTGTATACATGCATACTCATCTTGAATCCATATAACAGCCATATCGCAAAGTAAACAGTTATAGTCAACTTATTGAGCAAAAATGATAAAACGAGATTCAAAAATTGCAAAACCAATCCTGCATGATGATATATGCAAAATTCGCATCCAAAAACAATACCCCTGTGTATAAATTCACTTCGTGCAAGGGCTATATGTAAACTAAGAAAATCAATAAATAATGGGTAGGGCCCAACTCCCCTATATTGAAAGTACAATACCACATATATTTCCATATTACTGGAAATGGTTTCAGCAATATTCATAATTACTTTTATCAATAAATAAAACGTATGAAGGATATCCCATCCATTTTTTTACATTAAAAATTATGTTCGAAATGTATGAAAGATCCGTATGGGGTTGATGTCAAGCTGGTCTAACAGACAATCCAAGGGCTTAAGTGTATAAGGGGAGGGTAAAGAAAAAAAATATGTGAGCTTATGGAATAAATGGAATATTGGAGAAAATAGAGGAATATTGAACTACTGGGAATAAGTGATTTATCTGCATGGAGGGTCGTTATATTTAATGCATTTTTCTGTTTATTTATGAGAGGGATCCACACAGAACGGTTATATTTGAATACAATGTATTTTAGGAGCATATATAGGAATACATTACATGACAGACAAACTATTTATTTAAAGAGCAAAATGCCCTCCAGTTTGCATTTTTTTTCTCTACATAGCTTATTTTTATATTTCCTTTAAATCTCCTCGCTTGAATTGTCCTCTATTATCAGGGTTTGCTTGACAGCTTCAAACTGCTTGCTATTTTTATGTCAAAGAAGTGCATATCAAGCACGTCATCTAAAAATGTTGGTTGGGATAAAAACTACATGCACTGAATATACTATAGCATATATAAAGGCTGTATATTTTGTACATAGAGGGAGGAAATTGAAATAAAAGTATACATGGTTTCTGTTATAGTTTGTATACAATCTATGGGTTATTAATTTAGGGGCCGTCCAAAAATTACGAGAGCACAAATAGGGGAGGACATTTCTGAACACTTTGTGACGATCGATGGAGGACGTCTACATGCAGTAATACTATTAACTATGAAAATTCAATTCTTTAAAACATTAAAATAATTCGTGATTATAGATCAAATTCGAAAATTTTTCAAAAACTAGAATGTTTCATCTAAAATTTTTTAAAAATTCTCTTTCAGTTAATAGTCAAAATGAAAATATAATTTTAAATCACAAATACTGTGTTATAGCTGTTAGCAACAAGGATAATTAATTTACATGCATAATAAGAACATAACAATAATATTTACTCATAAATGAAAGGGAAATTGCTTGTTTGTTTGTGTAAGGTTATATTTGGGAAGGTGAAGTTTATGCATTTACAATGGATTCAATCATAACATTATTTGCGTTCAAGCATACATAATTTTAGTACGACGAATTGATTTTAATGTACACACTTAACAGGAAGACAAAGTTGTTTTAAAATATAGAGACATTGGAGGAAAGAGTGGGATGTCAACCTTCTTTTTAATGCAAACGAAATTTATGAAAAACCCCATCAGAAAGTACAGGGTAAATCAAAAGTTCATCTTGCATTTAATTGCGCACATTTTTATAGTAGGCCTACTGCATGTTTAAGTTTTGCATGGTATTATAACTAAAAAATTACTAGTTTGTAACATATTAAATCAATTCAATGTATATGTAGAACTATATACTAGCACCAGTAATGTAGGCCTACTGATTGCCCCCAAAACAACTAGATTAAAGTGATATCAACAACATATTCGTTTTGATCGGTACGGTACATTTTAATTGCATGCCTAGTAATTCTATATAGGTCACTCCTTCGATGTATACCGAGAAATAATAGCTCCTCTTTTACTCTTTACTAAAGTGTATACATGTAATAAAAACAAAATCAGAGCATGCACGTTTCATAAACCATGCATACATGTATGCAGAATATGCTTAATTCTATTAGTCTCAAAGTATGAA
Organism: Proteroiulus fuscus; assembly: GCA_034700285.1. Lineage (NCBI taxonomy): Eukaryota > Metazoa > Arthropoda > Diplopoda > Julida > Blaniulidae > Proteroiulus > Proteroiulus fuscus. The sequence continues at coordinate 7,602 of JAQIXP010002877.1, forward strand.
AAATTAGAAAATTATGATCTTGTGAAAAGCCTTAATTCATTGCACGAATTAAACAACTTTAATACAGCAATTTATATTCAACTTCCTTAAATGTCACGCATATATACATTGTTTACTGTCATTCTCCTTACATTTAATGTTTTTTTTCTGTATCTGTTACTGGTTCGGTGAAAATTAAACTGGTACAAGGATACAAACAACTCAAAAAATAGAAGTAATTCGCATGTTAGGGAGAGCAAATGCTGACTAAACAAGGGACAGTAAATAAGTAATGAAGCAAGCAAGCAAGCAAGCATATAAGTACTGGTCAAGCCATCAACCTACAAGCAAAATTAATAAGACAGAATATGTGTTTACTTATTGGAAATTGCAAATAGAATTGAGCGCGAATGGGGCTTTATTAATGTGATTGCATTGGACATGTTTTCTCCCAGCTATAGTATAGTCAATCTATGAAAAGTTGCCTTTTCAGAAGAAAGATCCAAGTCGTCAATAGACCGACTGGTGGCTACAAAGCATGTGGGATCATGATTATTGGTTTTGGGGGATATACAAGATAGGGACAATGCAAACACATGAAATGTCCAAATGATATTTTAGGACGATATGAAAAGGAAATTCATGTGAAATTACATTGATCAATAATCAATGACTATATAAGCTATATCATGACTCATATTTTCAAGTGTGCTTCCTTTGAAAGCATAGCAATGCCTCTTAATACACATTCTACATACAATAAAATGTGAGCATTTTTATAGTTCTGCACCTAAGAGCTAGCAGAAAGATAGGAACTCTATTTTCCAAATAATTAGTATAGTTTACAAATTTGTTGCAATTTTAAAAAGCCACTGACATTTTTGACAAGTCGAACTGACTATTAAAAGCCACTATATAATGTACTTAAGGATACCGGACATACATGTTTTCCCACAGTGCTATTTAACGCATGACTGGATGCATGCACTTATAGATTATATATATACATATATAAATAAAGTAACTCATTGTCTTCAAATGAGCAATAAGCATATTATGGCATATAAGCAGGCTGCACTGATCCTTTTATGTGCTTGCTCGTATGTAGCACAGTGGACATTTTTATAGGCCTTGTTTTGCTGAGCAATCTTTATTTATAAGTTATTTAGTAGTGCATGCATTTATATATGCATTCAAGAAACTCTTAAGTAATGAATTGCTTTGTATTTTGCTGAGATTTGATGGAAAAATATACAAAAGCAGTCAAAAAAATATGGTGGACATAAATTGAATATAAGCAGGGCCATCCTTCTTGAGATAAAACCACTAAAATGTCTTATATTAAATATTTGGAAAATACATTGGTTATTCCATTACAAACCCAGATTAGATATAGTTTATAGTATATAGCGAACTTCATGTTTCATCAAATTCAATTAAAACAAGTTACACAACCGACAAAATGTGTAGAATAGAAATATAGATTTTACCATTTATAAAAGTAAAAGCTCACAATCAATTGTGTAAACTTTACATGTATCTACTATGCAGGACTAGAAGATCCCAAAAAGCAAAAGTTAATTAAGTAATCTCCAAATTTAGCCAAATATGAATAACATTCCAACAAGAATATGGCATAGCTACTATATAACAGGTGCTGTCCATCATGCACATTCATGAGAAGTCATTATTTGAAGTACATGTAATCTGAACGATTTACAAGTGAAGACAAGGTTTATAGTGTTCAATTATCTTATATCAAAACATGTGAAAAATGTTGATGGTTTCACTCCAAATAGTTACGATTTCAAGATCTATGAAATACAGATAGACAAGTGTCTATCTTGAAATAGTAAATATTTCCTGCATCAAATTCTTAATTGGAATGGAAAAGTAATTTCCATTCCAAGAATTTCCATAAAGAATTCCAAGAATTTGATGCAGGAAACTGTGCATTATAGATTTTATTGAATATATATATATATATATATTTGGATGCATGCCTCGATAACTCGATAATCTGCATATATTGACATTTTAAAGAAAGTATAAAAAGCAGTAAGCAGGAGTAAGTGATATTGACAATTTATATAGAAAGTATAAAAGCTCGGTAGGCTCCAGCTCGGTAGGCCGGAGTATGTATAAGGGATACCGATTTTCGTTTGTAACTGAAATACGTTCTCTAAACGCATTTATTAAAACTAAAATCCTACAAAAACAATAACAGATATTTCTTAAAAAGGGTTTAATTTAAAGCCTTTTTAAGAAATATCTGCTATTGTTTTTGTAGGATTTTAGTTTTAATATAGATGATTTTTTTTCCAAAACAATCTGCAAACTGTCAAATGATAGTGCATATATATATATAAGTACATAAACACTAACTTGAATAAAACTGCATGTATTATTTTATTTATGACCTTTCTTTAATAAAATATTCAGATGCCTTCTATAAATTTTGTCTAAATTTATGAATGTAAAAATCCAAAAATTCATAATTGATGCAACATTTTAAGTAATTCATTATAAATGTTTCATCTAAAAACTGCATTCTGATCTATTCTGAATAACCATTTTCGTATTAAAATCAACTACATTTTTTAGCAAGTTTTCAACAAGTTTAATTCTTTTTAATAACATTGAATATTATAAATTAGTGCATATAGGTCTAGATATGCAAAATCCAACCACACTAATGAGTAAATTTTCTGTAAGTATATTTTACTTGCTATATATATAGCCATCCATTCTCTTTAATTCATTTTTAATTAAAATCCAAACCAAGAAGGTTTTTTTTTTTTTGGAAAAATTAGATCTATCCGCATTTATTCTCAATCACAACAAGCATGCAGCTAAAATTTCTTGAAAAATGTCATATAGGGAACTATACACGCTCCTTTATTGATAAAATGCCTTTCTGGCAAAACATTAAACAGGCTTGGCAAGCAAGAAAAATTAAAAGTTATAACATGGAAAAGCTTCCTAAAAAACGTCGAGACACATTTATGTATGTTCACATACCATTATGAAGATGATGGATGTTGTCATGGCCAAGAACATATTCTCTCAATTCAAATAAAGTCAAGCCTACTTCAATGTGCATATTGCTAAATGTAAAAATAATGCATAAGAGTATATAGGGTTTATTCTCTTAGGATAATGCAAACTAATCCTTAAATGGAACTGCTGTGTGCATGGTGAACGGAAAAAAAACTGCGTACTCGTATCATGAATTAAATAAACTGTCAGAAAGAATTACATTATACGCCTTGAAATCATAAGCCAAAGTCATAACAAAGTGAAATCTGCATGTTAATGCTAAAATTCATCTTTTCTTGAATGACAAAGATTTACAGGCACATCGCCGGCTTTTCTCTCCTGCATACAGTTTTTAAAATAATGCAACAAAATTTACAATCTGCATTTATGCTTAAGAATTTAACAGAGAATGTAAAATATCCGAATTGTGCATTTCAAATCTGGGAAAATATATATATATATAATATAGGCCTACTTGTCGAGCAAAGGATATGCAAGGAAATTAATGGTTGAATGCCTGCAATAGAAATATAGCCTACAATAGAAGGCTGAAGATTGTCCTATCTATTTTACTTAAATATTTATTATTTATATTGAAATTAATATTAGGAATTTACAAGCATGCATATATATAAATTTTCTGTGAGCAACAAAATAAATAATATAGGCCTAATGACTTCTGCATGGAAAACTATAGCAAGCAAATTAAATCAAATAGAGAATGCATTTTAATAAAGATTTTAATATAGATAGCATGGAGTTTTAAAGCATATGAATTTTAAAAATTGCATGCAGTATAATCGCTAATTGGTGCATGCATAACCTAAAATGGCAAATTAGTCTAATGCTTTAATAATTGAAATACGATATATGAATGCACTTAACTTTTAAATTGGGAAATCATGTGTACATAGGCAATTACGTTTTCTACTATTAAAAATATTTAAATTCATATATATAGGCCTACTGTTATACAACATTTGAACGTCGAATTACTTCTTTCTAAAAACTATATCTGGGTTAGCAAAATTGATTCAACTGCACATGAAGTGCATATTTCTCACAGGAATTGTCTGTCTTCCAGACTTTGATGTAGTAATTTTTTTGATAATCAGTTATACTTAAACTCACTATCCTTTGTTTATATTTTTAAACTTCCAGAAAACATGTACCATGCACATACTCATTGTATATGCATTTAAAGTTAATCAATGCAAAATGGTTAGAATATAAATTATATGAAATTAATTTTTTTGACCCAAGTACAAATTGTCATTTTCCTTATAGGATTACTTGCATTCAAATGCATGCATGCACATATATTTTTCCATAAGAGGTGCAATGCTTCTTAAGTCTAAAATGATGCTATAACAAGAGAAGTTTTGGTATCAAAAAACCATTTTCAAAAGCAAGCACCAAATGGGGAAAAGTCCGGAAAACTCCCTTAGGGGTTCATTATTTCTAATATTATAAGCTATTCCATGTGTGTTGTTGTATTTTAATTAATGCAGCATATATTTCTCTTTCTGACATGTACCGTATTTCTTGTGAATGCAATTTTCATGAAACCTTGGAGAATTCTCTTTTACCCTCAACCTATGCATGAATATTTACTTCCAAATCCCACTTTTTTCTATTAGGGGAGATATTGAACTTCATACAGTATACATGAGCTATTATAAAGGATGGGAGAAAGCACAAGATATTACTAATAATATAGGTATATATGATTGCTTATAGGAAATAGTATACAAGAGGAAATTACATTTTCCAGACAGAAAAAAATAATGTCTACACAATGCTCACTACCTCAACTGTTATCTTTTTTCAAAATATATATGCATTCAGATATAACAGGGAATATATACTTTTGAAAAAAAAGTATTGATTTTGTCCTATTTTTTATGATATTCTTTAACAAGGTGTATATAAGTAAACTTAAATTGGGAGTTTCGATAATAAGGTCCTATCAATAAATAATTGTACAGGTTATAGAATATTAATCAAAATGACAGTGAAAAAAATATAATATTAAATGGTTTAACAAAATATTAAAAAAGCAAACTTGGTTCTAAACATTATAAATTCAAAATTAAAAGACCAAAATGTATAAGTGTTCATGCGAACATATAGCATGTTTGAAACTATATATATAATTTTCCTTCTGTATATTTTCTATACACGATTTCCAAATATTTTTAAAGTATAGTGCCAAAATTATATAGATATAGCCTATATATACTGCCACCAAAATACGCAAAAAATTACTCGATTTATGGAGGTGGAGTGAAGAATTGAAAGTAGGTGGAAGAATTTCGGGAATGGCTAATGTATAAATTTTAAACAAATGAATAATGCTTATATATATATATATATATATCAGATCTTACCTTGTTTATACAACATTTTTAAGATTGTTATCCCTTCCTTTATTGTTATTATCCGCCCAAAATCACATGCACCCAGAATTGCAATATTATGTATATGTAAGCCAAAACTATAACAGAAAACATGAATGATTCATGCACGAAAAGTTTAAAACATTGGAAATAAAATTATATTTGAATCACTTATATGATGTCTTCAGATTTCAAAAGGATTCTTACATCCATTTTCCCCATATAAATGGTTAAGAACGAGCTGATATCATTGTCAGTATATGCTGCGTTATATAAGAAATATTTGTCATTATATGAGAATATTGGAATATATTACTCCCAGCTTTATGCTTTTTTTTTAAAGTATAAGCTTTATAGTAGGCCTACTATCATTTTAATGTGAAATATCCCATGGATCAAAGTATATACATTCCTATATATATATACATACAGGACTTGTTTTATGGATCCATACTTGGAAAACATTCTATACATTGTACTAAAATGGTTGAATTTGAATTTAGTTTATACCGAGATACAGAACTAAAGAAATGGACAAATTATGCTTATTAATTCAAGACGACAAAAAATATTACAGGAAGTATACTTAATTCTTACAAGTTGAAATGTATACAGTTTTACAGGCAATAAATGTTATAATAGGGCCCACAAATAATATTCATGAATTTTTTTACTGATATATCATGCACTTTTAAAAATAAGTACATGCATCTGTATAATATATGATAAGAACTCTTATAATTCATACAGTTTTCTTTAGGTATAGAAAATGTAGTATATATAGTCTCTATCAATGCTATATACATATACCTTTATGAATTATGCATGCAAACGATGTTACTCAGAAATGTATTGTGATTGTGTATTTACACGTGGATTAACGGTATAACAGCCATGACTATTTCCAGGAGTTTCGATTTTCTAGTATTATATATAGTATAATATACGGTACTCTTCGTATGCATATACCTATACCTGTATATAAACACCTCCAGTTAGAAAAAACAAAAAAAATTCTTTTCTTTTTATCACGTAAAAATTTGCTGCAAAAATAAAAAACCTCCTTGCATAATTTCCTCGTTAATTAGCTGATTACAATGAAAAGAAATGGC
>JAQIXP010002878.1:0-14126 GCA_034700285.1 Proteroiulus fuscus
TAGTAAATGTAATTGTCCTTCATAAAAAATCAAACCCCGTCAATTTATGTTTAGCCATTATCGATTAATTTGTACCTACATTTAACATGGAAATTCCCATAGGAGCATGCATTTTTTAAAAGTGTGGACAGCACCCTTAAAAACACCTGTTAGAAGTGCTGATCGGATATTTTCTTGTTGCTTCAAGAATAATATAAATTAACAAGAGTTCGTCAAAAAAACAAAGAAAATGCCAACAAAATGGATTCATGTGACAAATCTTCTAATGTGTTAATTAAAATAGTTTGAACTCATGCAAATAAATTATAGATAAGCTGTCTAAAATGCACCAAATTTTTTACACAATTTTTTTTTAGAATATTGGTTTTGTAAGGTGAACAGAGCCATTTCAATTTTAAAGAAATCCCAATTGCATTCCGTTATTATTTTCTACAAAAAACTGACTAAATCCTAACTACAGTAGGCTATAATAATAACGACGACAATTTTAAAAGTGCTTTCCTACCTGGCAGGAAGGGCCACTTGTGTACAATGGTCGCTTTGAGATTTTCGTCCAGTTTCAGGCAGATGCTATTTTCGTACGCCTGCCTGCCCTGGTCCAAGGCCGAGAACATGACTTCACAGCCGTCGATCATCTCCAGTCTACTGGCCGTGGTGCTGGCGTCCAAAGCAGTGGGGCGAAGGCATGGCGCGGGTGGCGGCGACAGGCTCCTGCCGGCCGTGGAGGGCGCGGAGCAGCCGGCGGCGACGGCACTGATGGTGGCCATGATGGAAGCCGCGGACGCGATGGTGGGGCCGGTGCTGATGGGAGGCGGGGGCGGCGGCGGAAGGAGAGGGGGAGGTCCCCGTTGTACGAGTTGGTGATAGGAGAGCGAGGTTTTATAGAACAGGTTGCACGTCGATGATGCCAGCGTCGTATACTGCACCTTCAACAGTTCCAGGAGGTACGAGGGTAACGGGTCAAGAGCGTCTTTCAGTATGGGGTTATTGGCTGCCGCCGACGTCAGTGCCAGCTCCTTGCTCTGCTCGATGGCCAGCAGGCTGGACTTTCTCCGGTCCAGTGCCTCGTTGCGCAGGCCGGTGATTTCAAGTTCGTCCTCGTAGAACAATCCCGCGTGGAAGCCGTACTTGCGGTTTACCACGGCGCTAAAGCCGCACGAGCACCGGCAGGAGGGCTCGTCCGAGGGGCTGCTCACGTCCGGCAGGTACAGCCCGATGTCAGAGCCCTTGATGTTCATGTTGCACACGCACATGGTGCAGCTGTTGAAGTTGTGATCTTTGAACAGGTTGAGCAAGGAGTCTGACAGCATCAAATTCACCAACAGGCTGTGAGCCTCCGGCATGTGCGTAGGTAGGCCCACGCCACCGCCGCCGTCATCGATCGAACTCAGATTCTTGTTGTGATACGACGAGGCGTTGGAGGCCGGCGACTGAAGCTCGAAGCTGTGCGGCATGCGCGGCTCCACGCTGCTCACAAACGTGGCAGGCGACGGCTCCATGCTGCGCCCGACGCTTCCGTGCATCCTGTCCATGGATTCGACGGAAGAAATCGCGCTTAAGTGGCTGAAAGAGAACGAGACGGAGAGCTGTTAGTTCGCCGTCAGATTATGAAATAAAAGCTGCAGACTCAAGTCGGTTGCAAAGTGCTAAATCACTGGACCTTATATTGAGAAAATATGCATTTCTCAAAATTTCTCAAGCATGTTCTAACATGCTATTCTAGTTATTTTAAAAAAGAAGAAATACACAAAATGTGAAGCTTGCTGTGAATAGCTGTAAAATGACGTCATGAGGCAGCACCTTGAATGATGCACTCTGACATCATTTGGTTTCCCCGATTGACTCAAACAGATATGAAACAAACTGAAAGGTGCACTTGAAGTATTGCCTAATGGGTACTACCTGCCTGATGATGTTATTCTCTCGCTGCTCAATTCAAAATTTTGAAAGTTTTTTTTATTTATTTAAATAACTAGGCCGAACAAGATTGTGAAATTTTTGGAAATGCATCTTTTCAGGTAAACTTACGTCGTTAGTATAACAACATCATAAGTTTCAGGAGAAATAGGACAAGCTTAAAAATACAGGAAATAATAGGAAACCCAGTGACACCTTACAATTCGTCAAGAAGAAAGATTGTGTACCTGACAGGCATGGGTTTATCCATGATTGGCATTGGATACTGCCAAGACGGCTTGTAAATGCACTGAGGGGGTAATGAGATTGGAGGCAACGTCTGACTGGGCAAGTTAGCCAAAGGGGCGTACTTGGAGGAACCCACAAATTTACTGACTGGAGACGGCTTAAAAACGTACGACCAATCCTGAGGATAAATAAAAAAAAACGATAAAAATCCAGAACCCGTTTTCGAACATGCACTTCTGAGGAGGTGCATCGAACCGTTACACCGACCATGGACTCGTCCGACGGGCTACCGTAACCGGGGTAGATGTCCGAACGCTCCCTGTTGGAACTGTACGCCGTGTCTCCTCCCTCCAGAACGGCCAGGTCCCCCATTCCGATGGGACCACACGGCGAGGCTTGCTCCAGTGAGGGAGGGGTCGGGAACATGCGGGACAGTTCGGTCGGACCTGCAATGAAAAGGAGTAAGTAAGATGAGCGGGCTCATTGCGCAGTTCAGAAAATGATCACAACACTGTACCAAGGATGCCGATGCCACCAGACGACTTTGACGTCTTTCCGGGTGTTCCGTCTTCTCCCAGGACACCGAGCGCTTTCAAAGAGCCCGGTGAGCTTGGGGCCTGGAACTGAAAAAAAGTTCCCAATAGTGGCTTCAGAATAAACTCCCATAATGGACAAGTGAATGTAAAACATCCATTTTTTACGTACTGCATTGTCGGTTGTGTCGTCGTCTGACGTGTCGAACAGCTGATCGAGGTCTTCGTAAGTGGCCACGAGGTCCTTTTCCCGCAGGAGGCTCGTCGTCATCGTGCCTTGAGTTTTTGGGGTTAGAGGCGAGCCCAAGGGGTCGGAGGCGTTGGCGGCTCTGCCGCCATTTTTGGCGTCTTTGGGAGGTAAGGAGGAGGGTGTCGTCCCTTCCGTCGGAGTGGTGTGAGGTTGGGACGGATCCCTGGGCTTCTCATCCTCTTTGTTCGTTTCGTTTTTGCTCTTGAATCCGGCCATGCTGAACGTCGTCGGAAAGTCGTCAACAAATTCGTACGGGTCGGCAGGTTTAGGCGACGTCATATCCATGTCCATCTGCATCTGAGGGGTGAGCGGATCCTTCTTGAAGGATGGTGTGATGGGCGACGGCAGGTTGTCACTCGTGCTGCCACGGGCACTCCTAGAGTGCATCTCGTACCTAGGATCCGGTTTGAACCTTTTCACCGGATGCTGCAGCCTACTCGGGGAATTAAATAGTGATGAGTGCCCCGTGTGATTCTGCCATTTCAGTTGGAAGGATTGAAAAAAAAGCACGTACCATGCATTTAAAGAGGAATAGTCATAGAGGGCCTCCGTAGTGGGTTCGTCGTCTTCCAATTCCTCGTAATTGCTGGTTGGCAACACGGGGCGCTTCAGGGGAGGAGGCTGCGGTTCCTGCACAGGCAACTGAGCCAATAAGTTTACCTTCTGTGCCGGACCAACGCTCTGCGGCTGATTGGACAACGGAGCTTGACCCTGAGGCCAGCTGGAAGGATCCGCCGGTTTCGGAGTTCCGGCACTGCTGTGATTTGGAAATGGTGAGAATACTTGAGACTGAAAACAGAAATTTTGCAAAATTTAAATGCAAAATGTAATAATTACTAATAGTTAAATGACCTAAGAAACCACATAGACACAACCCGCACCTGTTCGGCTGCAGATTTCGGTCCGTCTTTGAGGTCCTGAGGTGTCTGCGGGGCTTGACAGCTGCTGTCAAGTGGCGCTACTTGAGATTCTGTACTCGCCTGATCATCCGTACTTGGAACGCCGGGATCTTTTGAGGCTAAAGGGTGAGGACTAAGAGTAGGCATAGTGGGATCTACAGATAAAGGACAAAAATACTTCACTCTCGTGAAAACCCTAAGACCCAAAACCCATTTGCGACCAGAGTGGTTAACGAGACATTCTTAGAAACTTACCGGCTTGCGTTACCGATGCTGGCTGGGAATGCAAGGACATTAAAGGGGAAGGTGCTGCAGACACTGGAGATCCCACTGACATTGGTGGTTCCTGTGTATTGGTCCGTAGCTGCGGTAAACTGTTGAGTGCTCCAGAACACACATTGGTACCTGAGCAGAGGGACAAACCTTGTTAAACCTTCTGAACTATTGCCAATTCAAAATTCTGCACTTATTTGAACTATCGACCGTCGAACCTTTGAACTGAAAACCCGATCCTGCGGCATTTGCCTGCCTGCCAACGGCCTCGCTGTCGAATACGACGGCATCTTCTATCGTTGGCGGTCGCCTGTGAAAGGGTGTCGTGCTGCGCAAGTGGCGAGGTTGCTGCTTGTCCGCCTTCTCGGATTTCTCGCCCTTCTTCCCACTTGTGCCGGTCACAGTTCCGCCTGTAACTGCGCCTGTTCCCAGCTTATTGGTGCTGGAACCGTGCCGCACCTTCTTGCATCTGAATAAAACGAAGGAGTGAAACATTAGCGTCGATCCGTTCACCCGAATCAAAAATAGGTGTGGGTCAAAACAATGCACGCACTTTGAGCAACTACAGACTGCTTTTTGGACGGGGTCCGCAAAATCCCAGTTGCCGTTCGCCTCATCCCCAGAACTGGCAGGTGCAGCCGCCCGAGCGGATGCGGATAGGACCGTGCCATCCTGCAAGACGTGGGAGACGAGTCGCCGGCTGTATTTATCCCACAATTCGCCACACGTGTTCTCCGTCTGGGTCTGCATCGAGTATGTAGTGTTGCTAACGGTGGTTCCCGCAAACTTGGTTGTAGTGCCGGCAGTCACTGTGGTCGGATCGCAGGGTGATGTAGGCGGCGTTAGAGAGATAGAGGAAACCGCTGCAAAATATATACATATATTTAATGCATACAAAAGATCGATACATTATTTTAAATGGGCACAGAAAATGGTCGCCGGTCAGCTTACCCACTGACGTAGCACCAGCCACCGTTCCAGCCGTCTTGGTGTTCATCTGAGTCGACGGCACTGCCAGTAGCGTCGTGGGTTGAACGCAGCTTGTGGGTGGCTCATCCATGTCGGACACCAGCACGTAGCAAGACGGATATTTTAGCTTCACTCCAGCTAAAAAAAAACGAAAATAAAAAATAAGCACAGTACCAAAACTTCACTAGAAAGCATAAAACTGTAAGAAAGGACACGTACCGACAATAACCTCGACGAAGGCAGGCAGTTGGGAGCTATCGCTGGCGCCATCCCTGCTTCCAAAGGAGCCCAATTTGGAGTCCACCGGATAGAATTGACGCCACTCCTCGAGTAACTTCTGGATGGCGTGATCCCCGTCCTTGAACACTTGTCCAGTCAACACGCCCGACTGGCCGTAGGGACCCAGCACAACTGCATACGCAAAAGGAGAACGAAATTTTAGAACAAATTTCCGATAGATGTAAAAGTAGTACTTCATGCAATAGTGGGTTGTTCCATGCCTTGCACGCCAGGCTGCGTTGCCTGGGCACTAAGAAGGTGATGCTGCGACAGCCTACGGACGGGCGGAGGTTCCCGAACGTCGACGCAAGCGCAAACCGTGCTGTCCCCGTGGATGAAGAACGAAAACGCCAGACTGTGCGGACTGAAACAAGAATACAGGATTAGTACGGAGCGAGAAAGGCGCATTCTGAAAAGTTTCACATTGGACAGGGAAGAGGAATATACCTTTTGCATGGTTTGTCCGGAGCGTCATACGGCTGTACAAACCACTTTCCTAGCCTGACATAATCTCTCGACAGCAAACTCCTGCAAAATGAAATAACGCTTCTATAAATCGAGTTTAAAAGCAACATATAGGCCTACTCATGATCATATTTATATTTCAAATTAAAATTTGCATAAGTTCTATATTTCCATAGTTCATAATGCACTTTGGCAATAAAAAAAAAAGCAAATAACATTACCACTCTGTAAATTTCCACAATTTTACTACTTGTGTTTAGTAACAAATTATGTTTGAAAATAGACATTTAATGGCTTATATATGTCTTGTTTTATGGCATACTTGATAAAAGTATATTTATAGAATAACTAAATCAATAATTATCCATCTAAACTCGGATAACTATTTTCAATCAATTTATCGCCAAAACAGTTAAAACTTCTCGTTCACGCCTTCTCTCGAAATTTTTGTTCCAAAATGGGGTGCAATGCACGTGCCAATTACATTCCGTTTGCTGGAATATGCACGTGCATTTTGAAAAATATTTGGAACAAAACTTTCGTGAGATTGCGTACCTCATGTGAAAATTAAAGTACATGTATTTATTTTCACATAACACACTTTTACAACCATCCAGTAGGTTAAGTGTAAGCCTAAACTTGACAGATAAATTAAGCTGTAGTTTTCTTGTGGTTAACCACAGTTTGGCAGATAATATCGAGCTTACACGGCGAGATTCAAGGTGGGCATCAGGATATAGACTAATAAAAATTGTTTGCATTGAATGAGTAAATAAATGCTCATGCGTATTTTATGTTGATATTATGTATCATAATAACAGAGATAGACAGGGCAACGAGACGGCAGTGGAGTTTATTGATAATCGGAGCTTATCTGGACTTGAAATAAGATATGTGTACATTAGCAATCAACTGAAATTTTAAGGGACAAATGGCAGATTACAATGTATCCACTACGATAAAAAAAGACAAGAAGAATATGTATGAGAGAGTTCCAAGGTTTAATCGGAACATCAGTCGCCATGTTGTTTTACTGATTCTGAATTCGGAACATTGAATTTTTAAGAAGAAATGCTTCATGCATTACAATACAGCACCGTTACAACTTATTATCACAGAAATATGTCAATAAGTGCTGCCAAAAAGCGTAATATCCCCCCCCCCCCCACTGAGGTCCAAAAAACATTGAAATAAATACTGTATTCATATTATCATATATAATTCCAGTGAAAAGAAAAATAAGTTCAGTCAATGTGATTGATAGGGATTTATTTTTCTCGATTCCCACCACCACAACTTTATAGATAAAAATATTAGCCTACAGTGTAGCAAAACCGTTACACGTAAACTCTAAATTAGCACCGGAAACAATACCGGTACGGTATTATCCTATTTTATTTTGTAAATTTAAACAGGCCTACTTGGCTTTAGGCCTATAATATCAAATACTTTGCTAACTCTCTGATAAAAGTGATTATGCCAATGATTACATTGGTAGCACTCGATAACGTAAGTGAATGCTCTCTTTATGCGTCAAGCAATTATGCATTTATTTTCATAAATTTACGTATGTTATCGAGAACGACTGGTTTTAAAAATTACTCGGAAATTTCTTGAAACTCCCTGGCAGACTTTGCATCCGTAACACACACATTTATTCATATGAACCAGCCATTATCCTCCCATTTATCTCCAATGACTTGTGTGGTCAAACCGGAATGTCCGAACAAAGTCAGAAAAATGTACCCCCAAAAAAACAATTTTAGAAATACAGGTAGACGAGTTCACGGGACGAGTCAAGGAAGTTGAATAACCCTAAAGGGATCATTTTCAGTACATGTATTCGAAAGCTTTTTGACAAGGCTAATTTACACTAATAAATGTGGTCTAAATAATCTGTCTCACACATTTTTTTCACTTGGCGTCTACTATCTGGCAGCACTGCTGCCTATAGAAACAGTGCTGTCAGCTAACAGACCCAAAAAATTCTAGAAGAAGCAAGAAGAATAAAAAAATGGCGTTGTTAACAAGGTCCATTCACCTATTTTGGAATGCACCAAGCGCTAATTTAACTTTTTAGATTTCCTAGTGCGAATAATATTAGAAACATCAATGGAGGGTGTAATTTACGGTGCCAATCTGTAGGTGGTCAATTAACGGCCGTGTAGATCAGTTTAATTAGTTTGCGAAACATACAAAAAAAAGAGAATCTCGGTTATCTCGAATCACCCTCAAAATCCGTGAAGCGGAATATGAAAGGAAATCGCAAAATGTCCTCTTAAGTGGCTCTTGGATTAGAAAAGATCTTCTCTCAGTTCCCCCATTTAATCGATTGAAATAGGAAAGCTCCATTGGTGAGTCTCACAGGTGGCGACAGTCGAGATAATTTTCAAACCCGAGCCAAAAACCCAGGAGATGGAATTTATTTGGAGAAAATGGATAATCGCGTGTAAACTATCCAGCGAAAAAATACATAAGAAGAAGAAGAAGAAGAAGAAAGGCAGCGGCAAGCCAACAAATGAATCGTACAGAAAGAAAACACTGCGAACAATTGATTTTTCTGTAACACGGCCACCAGTTGAAATCAATCCCAATTGGCTTGATAATAAAAATTGTTGCATATATAACGCAAAAAGTAAAGATTTCTTTAAGCCTAATTCGACAAAAAAAGAAAGATGGCGGCCATACAGAATGGCACGTGACTTCCTTCACGTGCAACATTCGAAATGGAATGCAAAAGTAAAAGTTGGAACAAATATAGGCCTACTGGATAAACACTTTAAAAAATAAAATTAAGTTGAATGAGAAATTAGTTTTTGTTTTATCTTTCCATCATTTTTTACATAAGCTCTGGTCACATCACACTGGCACTCCCTATGATGGCAGTGCAGTGGCAACCCTAGAAACACTTTCTGTTGGCATTCTTATAGAGTCCCAACGTCACCACGCCAACAAAAACTATGGATCCCTAGGCCATGACCACGCGTCAAAGTGGATTATTTCGGCATTTTCACTTTTGCCAACAACTCGGGAATTTCCGGTGAGTGGGTTAACAGATGCAGATGCAAATTTTAACACTAACACTGCACTACACCAGGTAGGGCGTGTGTTATACCAGGTGATAAGAGGTCGATGGCACACCACCTGGCAGCAGAGTAGGACTGTTGGAGAATAATCAAGTGTTGGCTGGTGGCAGACAGAGAGAGAGAGAGAGACAGCTGCACTGGCAAATGCCAACACTTTACTAGATATTGACATAGGATGCACGTACCTGCAGTAATTCGCACCTGTCAACAAGATGAAAGGATGAAAAAATAATGGACTCGTACGGGAACCCTTTGAATCTAGGTCTCTCAACAAGGAATACGGTATTACAGAGAATTTTACAGGATTTTTACGACACAGTGGACCTTAGGCATGCTGTGGATTGGTTCACTCATTCGAGCCAGGTGTCCTGAGCTGATCCTGCTCCAGAATAAGTTTTTCAAAGATCAAAGGGCACCTCGACAAATTTCCAAAAAAACTTCATACTCTATTGACATGCGACAAGGCGAGCCCGTAGGAGGGGGGGTGGGGGTGGGGAATCCGTGCCCCCCCTCCCAAATACTCTCCAGTGCCCCCCCCCCCAAATAATTGGAGTATTATCATGGGCGCCGGGATGGGGATGGGTGGGGTGGCCCCCGGAGTAGTTTTGCTGTCCCCCTGGCCCGTCCAGGGGGGCCAACTTGCCAAACAAAAAGTCTGGAGATAGGCAACATATGCTCTTTTGGTGATTATTGAGTGTTTTTGAGCAAAAACTTCGCCTGCGGCACCATTTTCTGTCAATTTTTGCAATTTTCTACGAAAACCTTTAAATTTACATGTATTGGGTAGGGTCGTTTTCCTTCCCCCCCATTCACTCTTGGTGATTATTTAGCCCATTGTTAAGTATTTTAGAGCCAAAAATTCGCCTGAGGCGCCATTTTTAATAGTTTTTGCAATTTTCTACAAAATAGAAAACCATGAGTACCATAATAAAATATGACAAGTGCCCCCCAAAAAATTTGGGATGCCCCCCTAAACTTTCAACTCTGGCTACGGGCTTGCTCAGCAGGGGTCAAGGAGACAAGAGTTCCCCAGCAGGGGGGGTCAAGGAGACAAGAGTTCCCCAGCAGGGGGGTCAAGGAGACAAGAGTTCCCGGTAAGGGGTCCCGGGGGGCTACCCCACCGGAAGCTGAAGGCTCAACCTCAGTAGAAATGAAGATTTTCATGTTAAATTTCTTTTCTCAATTTTTCGTTTTTTTTAATTTCACGATTTTATAGTTATTACCTGTATTAACTGTTACAACTGTTAATAACTGCAGTGGCGGATTTAATGGTCAGCAAAGTCAGCATTTGCTGATGGTGCCCCCAGCAAAAGCCTATTGGGGGCGCCCCAATTGATAGTGCTGAAATGTTTTTTTTTATAAATTTAATGCATTGGTTTGCTGACCACGCCTTTTGGCTTAAATCCGCCTCTGAACAATTTAAACATGTTTTTGGACTGATTTATTTTTATAAAAAAAATACTTCAATAACGCCATAACGGTATAAATTCTCCGTAGCCAGCTCAGCAGAAAGGGGGGGCAAGCCCAAAAAATGGGGAGGCAAGGCCCGAAAAATGGAGGGGGGGGGGAACTTTTGTCCCATGTATAAGGTATTGCAAGAAAAGTTCCAATGGAAGGAGGAGGGGCATGGCCACCCCATGACTCCCCCTGGCTATGAGCCCGTATAATAAATTCCCCATCCACCCCATAAAATCAAACCTATTTACACTAAAAACTAATTTAAAATTAAATGGTAACCATAAAAGCTCAGTTAGCAACATCAAATGTTACTGATGGCATGCAATGATGCACAAGACAAAAAAAATTAAGTAAAATTTCCATTTTCCTACCTGTAGCTGTTAAATGTAAATTTATTTTTCAGATGCAGACTGCGAGAATTGCGGTTTTGTCGAAAAAACTGCCAATAATATGCATACTGCCGAACAATGTGACGGTACTGTTTCAGGGCTTCCTCTGTTTGCCAAAAGAAAAGGGATATGGTAAGGAATACAAGGATTGGATAGAATAAATAGGAATACAAAAATGTCATTAATAGTTTGTCCACATTTACTCTTAGCATGAAAAAATGCAAGCTCAAGAAAAGAAACCTAAGCATGGTGAGCCTTTCAGCAACTCCATCTCAACTAAATTGAAGTATAAAACAGTATTGTATTCCGAAGGTAAGATATCTAACGGATATTGTTAAAGAAAATTACGATGGTTGAAAAGAAATTAAATATTATGAGAGAAAAGGATACTGAGATAGGGTGACCAAAATGAAGCTGGATTCAAGCGTTCTTCTAAAACATGAAGCGATAAACCAACATTGGGCAGATGTTTGGTTATTGGATCATTTTTAATGACTTCGACTGAAAAAAATCAAGGTAAATTTTCATTATGAGTGTTATTTGAATTGGAAAATGTAGGCGCACTTTAGCATTTTATTTTAACTTCAAATTTAAGAGTACAGCCATTATAATAAGTCACCTAAAGTGGAAGACTGACTGGTGTGTGTAGACATAAGCACTTCACGAGGAACAGAAAGCCACAGCTGTTCTTCCTGCAAATTATAATTTCAGTTAGTTGGATACCATTTGCAAATTATTACCAAAAAAATGGGAAACAAAACAAACTTTAATTTCAGTGTTAGCTTTTAGCCCCCATTCATTATGACTGACTTGTGCAATGTCAATTACATCTAAATTGAGACCATTTTCTCTTAGCCACTGCATAAATTTCTCAAAATATTCCTCGCGATTAGTTTTTGGAAAATGTATATCTAAAATTTACATTAAATAAATTGCACATTCATAAAAATGAATCATAATCTAAAGATAAGATGAAAGTTGGAACAATGAACACACCTTTTTCCAAACCAATAACTGTTTGGACAATGCAATATAATTCCTTATATTCATCCCATAGTTTTGCACCACTTGGAAGGTCCTCACTGCATACTAAAAGAAAAATTAATTAAAGCTTATGCCTACTGGATATAGATTCAGTTACAAATTAATTTCCTGTTCATTTTTTTGCAAAAGAGGAAGAATACTGTCTTTGCATTTGTATGGAGGCAATCAATCACAAACACCATATAATCAGGATTGGCAATCAACCCAGTTCTTAATTACTATCATCACTGCCGAATTAACCATGGTGCCAAAGGCGCCATGACACCGGGGCTGCCTCACATATCCACGAGCCTTGTATGCAGGGCCACAGGTAGGGGGGGAGAAGGGCTTGGCCCTCCCCTCCCCCGAAATTGTTGAATTCATACTAGAATTCATACTTCTAGGTATTAAAGCACGAAAACCGTATGGTCAAGGCAGCCAACTTTGGGAAGAAAATCCAAATATCCCAAGTTAATTTAAACAATTTAAGTATATTGGAAGTTGGTGCACACTCCCACACACAGTGTGGAAAGCAGTTCAGTGTAGTCCAACACATCAACTATATATCTAGGTATTAAAAGTGAATTAGCCATGTCCCGGTATATGAGAAATATAAAGTTTGTCAACAATGTGGCTACAGCAGCTTCTCCTATTTATAATGAGCCCTTGCTCTGGCTATTCACTTTAAAAGCAACCATAAAGATAAAAGATACACACAAGGAACATTGTCCAAGCTTGGATGTCGAAAGACTGAGGTTGTGGGGATATTCAAGGAGGTTGGGATAGCACTAGCTCTTCTCATTCCCAAGTTTCTAAAGTGCAAATAACTTATATACCGGTACACGGTTTTTGTTCGTCCAAGGTTTTGACAAAGTCCAAACATGAATTTAATATGAATTAGGGTCAAAAACATACAGTACAATCTTGTGAAATTCTCTCTTTTAACTTACTTTTTAAAAGTTGATTTGTAAGATCAGACACAGACAACTTCTCAGGGGGCAGGCCAATGCTTGTGCAGCTTGTGCCTGCAGATCGGTTAGCGTTATTCATTGCTTGAGACTTGCTTTTTCGGCCCATTATAAAACCAATTTTATTACCAAGAAGAACGATACAAGTATCTTATTTATAATTTAAGTAAATCGGTAATGTATATTTTTATACGAAGTTACGAGCACCAACGGCCCTTCACAGTCGTTCATGATCTTCTTCGGTAGGATCATAGGTGGCGCCAACCATTGTTAATTTTCCCAAAAAGCATCGGAGAGAGACATCTTTCCTTCGCCATTTTAGATTCTGCTAATAACTAAAAGGGAATGGAAAGCAATTACATTTAATACTAATAGCTAATAAGTCGCCGATTTCAAATGTAATATAGCGTGGTTCCCCCGTAAAGGATATTTGCAACCCTTATGCAGCTCTTGGACCAAAATATCATTTACAAAAGGTGAGTTTTAAAAGCTAGTTTAAGCGCAGGATAATTTTTGCTTCATGGAATCTTTTGGAGAAAACAGCAGTGTATACTAAACGAGTTTATTGCAACATTGGAATGCAGAATAGCCTATATTAACAAAACTGTGATACGACCTTGGTTTCATTTACTTATTCTGATAATTATCGAACAATTTAGGTAAAGGTGGACGTTATAGTCATTTTAGCTCACTTTGGAAACTTCATCAGGAATTTGCACTTCAGTTTCACAGATTATTCAAGGTTAATTAAACCTTGAATGAAGCTAGATAATATTTAAAAGGTCAAATGCAAATTTAGTACTGTAAATTTGATTTGGTTAAGAAAATTTATATATTCTTTCAGAGGAGGAATAAATTGTTCAATCCTGAATATTGGGGAACTTCAAACACTTGAAAA
Organism: Proteroiulus fuscus; assembly: GCA_034700285.1. Taxonomy (NCBI): domain Eukaryota; kingdom Metazoa; phylum Arthropoda; class Diplopoda; order Julida; family Blaniulidae; genus Proteroiulus; species Proteroiulus fuscus. The sequence continues at coordinate 13,636 of JAQIXP010002878.1, forward strand.
GGCTTGATCTTTTCAAATTTTGTGTAAACCACTGAGTTCATACGTATTTAACTGTTTTCCAGCAATAGTTTCGTAAATAAAAATTTGCTTCCTCAAAAAGTGGTGTGGCGGTAGTGAACATGTTAGGTTACATAGATCAATTTCTTTGGAAAAGTTGCATAATTTATAAATTTTGCATGGCACTTCTTCATGGCACATTTGACTGATCTTAGGTTTTTTGCCCCTTGCCTTCTTACACCTACTACTGTCTTCTATGATGGCCATGCACCCACTTTTTCTGATATTATTCTCTGAACATTTTGAGTACAGTAATGCTTAAATATGAACATTAATACGGGGAGTATGTTTGATATTGCAGTCTGTAAGTCTTAACTCTTAAAAAAGACGGCATCAGGAAAGAATTAATGGTTTAATCTTCAATTCAATTCAATTCAACTCAGTACCCTACGATCAGCATATAATGATGCCATTTGGTAGGGGGGTTGTCCCAC
>JAQIXP010002879.1:0-14125 GCA_034700285.1 Proteroiulus fuscus
AAAAATTGTGGATCTGTTTATTTTACAGAATTAACCAGATTACCAAGTTTGGTCCAATTCTGAGATGGTAGGGTGTTTTGTGTTGGGTGATTTGTCCTGGAATGACCCTGTGTTGTTCTATCTGTAAAATCAATTTAAAGTTGTGGTAAGACAGGAAAACGTTGCTCATTTTGACCACTGAAGATGAAAAATGCCAGAATCACTACGTGCAACATTTTTGGGTATTAGGTACCCAAATTTGGGTACAGGGTTACAGTAGATGCAGAACAAGCAGATTTCCTTCGAGAGAACCGAAATGTGAAGGTGCATCCCAAAGTGCAAGTTTCTCTCTTAAAAATTAAGCTCAGAATATTAAGATAACTAATTTTTATGCAATAAGATTTTTTTTAAACGCATTTTTCTCAAAACAAGAAATCTGGACTCATGTGGTTTTTGCTCTCACATCTTTAATTATGCTATTTCACACATATTATAAAATCAATTCTGTCTCATTAAGATATGAAACATCTATAGCTCAGGGCATGATTGTTATGGAGGTTAAAATTGATTAATTATTGATCAAGATAACTTTATTGACATTTTGAAAGTTATTGAAAATATAAATGATAACAAATTATCTTACAAAATGTTATCGGGAAAATCGGTTCATCTTTTAAATATATAGCATTAATAACAAATGATTACATAGGTCTACTTAGATTAATTATCAAAAAACTGGAAAGAATTATTGTAATTTATTTTAATGTCGTTACAACTATATGTTAATTGTTCAATGCTGACACTTTTTCTGGTGATGGACAACTTCTGCATTTCTATCGTGATTCAATGTAATATGATATTACGTTGGACATGTAAGGAAAAACATTCCTTCCCTCATCTTCCCATACTTTTGCGGCACAAAAATGAACGTTTTTATCATTGATTCCCTCGAACGTTACAGTCTGAGTAAACGTCGGTGTCTGCGGATAGATCGGAGGGATTTCAGAAGTATCTGGCAATTCATCGAAATTTTCTATCAATTCGTTTCTGTCGGTAGAACACTTGAAAGAATACCCTGGTGCTGTTAATGTATAGAAAGATAAAATATAGGTCTAGTTAATATCTAAATTCCAAGATAGATCACTCAACTAATCTGAAATTTGTAATCTTACCAATCAAAAAATCATAGTCTGCGCCGGGTGCTGTCCATTGTATGGTCACTGTTGACCCTTGTGTGGCTACAACCCGTAGGTCATAGATGCGTCCAGATGGGTATTCTGCATTTTCCGTTCTTAACTGGAAGTCGAAATTGTTATGCTCTCTGTAGGAAAAGGGATCACAGTATTCCACATCTGCATTTGAAAGTAAAAAGTTCCGTCTCACATTATGATTATTGTTTTTAAAATTGTAGAAACATAAATCAGTGTCCGATTTGATGGCGGGGGATGGGGGAAATCCCCCTTTCTGGTTTTGTCATCCCCCTCTGATTTTGGTTCTGATTCCCCCTTTGGAATTTGGTGGAGAAGAAAAAAAAGAAATTGCCTGTAGCGCCATTTTGTGTAAATTCTTGCAATTTTGTAAAATACCCTAGAATTTTAGCCTGCAACTCAAATTTTGGAACATTTTTTGGGTTGGATCAGGTCCGGCTCCCCCTTCCCCCCCGAAATAGCTTTCTGCGTGCGGCCCTGCTGCTGGGGGACTTCGATCTCCTAGACCTATTTCTTGTTATTTCTATTTCAACACTAGAAACATTAATAGTGTTATCTTATAGGGATCATTCAAATATTACGCCATCATTCATTGCGGAAATTTCTGAGATTTCGGAGGCGTGTACACTTGGTGACGGTAAAAGTGGATGCCTTTGCTGGGAAATATTTTTAATGAAATCATTGTTTTTATCCACATTTGACCATTGTTGGGGGGTAAAGTGTTAGTTACCAGATAACAGGTTGATGATGATGATGATGATAGGGTGGGAGAATCAAAATTCTCCTTTTATGTGATGAAGCAATTATATATTAGAATAGTCCCTTACCCATAGTCTCTTCTCCAGTTATCCAAGAATATTGGTCAGTTGGATAACTGGCTAAGCCATCGTTATCGTCGGCAACTATACTGACGTAATAGTTTATAAAACTTTCAGAGTTCACCAGTTGAGTGAAATAAGCTGAATATACCCCATCATTTGCAGTGATGTCGGGATCTATTTGCAAAGTGATATAAAAGCTATTTTATTCCAAGAAATAATGTTTCATCGATGAATTAAAAATGTAGTTAACTTACTTCCACTTCCGTTGTCCAGTAATGTAACTTCTCCTATTTGCGAATTATCATCATTTGCTACTTGGGCAGTGACTCTTGCATCAAAGACTGGAGTAGTGCCACGATATAAGGAAGCAAATAATCGTATTTTGGGATGCTGTAAAAAACATATGTTATTTTTTTTACCATGTATATGTAATAATATGCACCTTTAAAATGGTAATAATTTCTACGGAGTTTTTAAAACCGAATTTGCATACTTACTTGACCTGGGCCGAAATTGTTTTCATATTCAACCTCTACCCATGTCCTTAGCTGAACGACCGAATCGTTAGAGGAAGATTTACCATTTGGAATTGCAAGTGCATAAACAGTATAGGGAGCCTGTATGCCCCTCGTCGTGATTTGGGAAACGCCAAAAGACCAGACACCGTCCTGAAAACGAAAATTTAGGAACTTTAAAGGGTTACCACATCTGACCGTTGAATTTAAATTCGATTCAAACCAGCCCAGTGAAAAAAGTACTGCAGGAATATAGACATCCAGATCGCAGTTTTTCTGAAATCTGCATCAAAATTGTTGCCGAACTGTTGAATTCATAATTGCATTAAAATTACATTCCATGAAATAAATAAGAAAAGCACAATTTTTTTTTCTGGAATGCAGTTTTAATTATGGCAATGTGTTTCATAAAACTGTTAAGAATCCAACAGTCCTGTTGCACATTTATTGCAGGCAACTGAGGCAAGAATTGCAATCTGGAGTGCACTCAACTGCAGTAATTTTTTTTTCACTGGGAATTCTCAACAATCGGCTTAATGTTCGTAGATATTCTTTATGGTATTGGAGTAATTCCCTCAATCAGGGGAAATGCTCCCACATCCATTTTATAAATGAACCAGGGTGTCTGGTCGTCTGAAAAACCTGGAAATGTCATGGAAATCAGTATGGTCTGGAAATGTCAGGGAAATGTCATGGAAATTCAATCTGTGTCTGGAAAATCTAAATAAAAGGGGAAAATAGGTGATTTTTAGCCCATTTTTGAGGGTTTTTTTAACAAAAAATTCCCCTGCGGCGCCATTTTCTGTCATTTTTTTGCAGTAATGTTCAAAACCCTTCAGATTTTTGCCTGCAAGCCATGAAAAATACTTTTGGGTCGTAACAAAAATGGATTTGTGGGTACAGAGTATGTTAGCTGCCAAATATTGCAGTTTTAATTGCATTTGTCAGTAAAAATGAGTTAAAAATCACTTTTGTTTGGTCTGGATATTTGTCTGGAAAACCTGAAAATGTCATGGAAATTTGTTACTGGGTTTGGCCAGACACCCTGATGAACTTATATGCCTGCTTCTCAAACAGTGATTTGGTAAGAAATGTCCAAATTTTCATTTATAAACAAGATAAATTGTCAAAATAAGAGTCTCATGTGGGAATTAGCCAACCTAGCTGATATTTTTCAGTTGGTTATGAAGCTCGGATAATCGGGGATCACATTTACGATCAATTCATAATTTGTTAGCCAATTCATTAATATCAATTAGAGGCAATATCCAGGAAAAGTTAGTAGCGGTACCTCATTCAAAAGATTGCCGTCATGGAAAGCTTGAATTGTGCTATCAAAATGTATGCTATTCTGTTCGTTCCCCAACCAGCAAGTCAAAAGTGTTACTGGAGGTTTCTCTTGGATATTAGTGCATGTCTCAACGTAAAACTGGCTGCTGTCCACTAGCCCACTGTCCACAATGAAACTGTCTTCGCTTGAATTTAAATACGTTTGCAAGTGGTACTGAAATGTATGCAATAAAAACAAAAATAATGAATGCTTTCATTAAGGAGGATCCTATATTGTATAGTAACTGGGGCATCAATATTGGTAACTTCTTACCACCGTTGGTAAATCAAATGCTGGCGTTATTAAAGATGGGAAACTCAATAATGCCAAGTCCAATTGTTTTCTCTCTTCGAGGTACTCGAGGCATTCTTGTATGTCTTCCGATAAACTGAGATCAACATCATCTTCCGTGAATGTATAGTTGTAAGTCCCGTTCTGTGTAATACCACCGATGATAATTGCTCGTCCAGTACAGTAACTGGAATTGTCGAATTCGTTTGCCACTTCTTCGCTGTAAGTCACCAAGTAAAGCTGCATGTCATTGGAATTGGCTGTAGAGCACACTTCATCCCAGTCTGTTTCGTATCTGGTGTTAGACATAACGACAATCCCAGTCGAATAGTCATCTGATACAGATCTATTGGAGTGTATCTCCTGAAATGATGATTCCATGTACTTATGGAGTGACTAATGTGACCAAAAAGTTGAATATGTCTAAAATTATACCTTGATGGCGCCTTTTACTGCTGCTAAAACATTTCCAACGGGGGATTCCGAAGTTCTCAGAGTGGCTAATATCTGCTCGTAGATTGAATCTCTGTTTGTTGACTCGACTTGAGTTAGTTTGACGAATGGCTTGACTGTATCCACTGTATCGATCGCTCCAAAATAAGAATTTTCGGGAAAGTCCAAGGAAATATATTTCAACAGAGCCGGGCCTGCTGTGTAATAAGTCTGTAGAAATTTAATCAGTTCATTGCTGTTGTTTAGTTTGTGATACTTGTTTTCGTTTTTGGAAATTCATTAATTGACTTGCCTGGTCCAGGGTCATTGGGTCCCAGGTGAGGAAAAATATTATTATGGCATTCTTAGTTTGGCTCTCTTGGTAAAATAATGGATTTGGAACAAGCAGATCCGATGGTGGATTCCTGCAATTTAATATAGAATGGTTTTTTTTGGTATGCTTAAATGCTCAGATTGATTGTTCGGAATGTATGTATTTATGGAAAAAAATGATGTTATAATACTGTTGTTAGCTTACTGTCCATTCTGAAAATCTTCGTGTTGAAGAATAACTTCCATGGCACTTTGCCCTTCACATAGACTGTTTTGCTTGTTTGGAGCTTCTGAATTATGGCTGTCTTCATTGCAGAAGGTTGTAGCCTGCAAATATAGGGGCATGATTACTATACCACTTTAATTCTATTGGCCGGGAGCGTCTTTGTCTATTTTCCATTAATTTAATTTTAAGTTGTTGTCTCACATTTTACTGGTATATGTGTGGGGGGCCAACAATTTGACCAAAACCAACAAAAGAAATTCCACTATCGACTGAAAAAAAACTGGGAGAACTGCAGTTTACAAAAGGCAGAAAAACTATAAAAAACTGCAATTCTTTTGCCGTGAAAGGGCAGTTTTCTTGCTGCCAAATTGCAAAATGCTGGTTTATGCCATATAAGCTGCATTTTTTCCTTGGCTTTTTTAACGTTTTATAAACCACAGTTTTTCTGCAGTTTTATTGCAGTTTTTGTATCACACTGTAACGGATTCACTGCACTCTTTTTTTACTGCATTTTTTTTTTTAGTTTTGTCTTTGTACCCCCAGCGTACCCAATAAACAAATTTGCTACACTCAAAATTTGTGGAAAACTAGCATTTTAAATGGTGAAATTTGAATTTTTAAATAGTGTAAGTGGAGGTGAAGCGCTAAAAGGGCTGAATATGGTCAACCGTCATTAAAAATCCGCCGTTTTTGGGGAAAATAAGTGTGGGATAGTTATTTTTATTTATTGTTTTCCGGTTGCCCACGTAGGTTGGACGAAAAAATGGGAATCTAAAGCGAAAATAAAAAAATTGCAGCCTTAGTAGAAGACACTTCTGAAAAACTGCAGGATTTTGCAGTTCATAGTGGATTTTGTTTTGCGGGGGTGCAATGTACACTTGAAAACTAAACCATTGAAGTTCTGGAAGTGCTTCACTTCTCCCCAGGGTACAAAAGCATTGAAGTCTGCTTGTCCCCCCCTCTCCTTTCAACCCACAAGCCTAGATCCAGGGGCGGATACAGGATTTTGCTGGGGGGGGGGGGGGGGGGCAATCGCATATTACGGAAGGAGACGGCCATTTTCTCTGCCTATACTGGACAGCAAAATTTGCTGGCTAAGGGGGGCAATTGCCCCCATTCCTCCCCATCCCTGTATCCGCCCTTGCCTAGATCGAGCCATCCCCGGAAGGTGGGAATACGTGATTCCATAGTGCTAGGTGCTAGGACAGTGCTAGGACTTGCTGCATGTACATTTGCATAAAAAACGTTTGATTTGGAGCGTACTTAAGGTAGTTGATTTAATATTATGTGAACTGCATTAAATTATTTACCCTTGGTACTGTTACCATAGACAGCAATGAAGTTGTGACGTTATTGTTATATGAACTTGATTGGCTGACTTGCAAATTGCAGTGACTTGGTATTCCTGGGATATCCGAATCATAATAACATGTGCTAAAATATCCATTAAACGTCACAGTAAATATTTCATTGCTTTTACATTATCTTACCATGTTCAATAAACCAATGTTAGGCCATAATGTAAATACTTTACTTGCTTGTCCAAATTAAAACTGTGTTGTTGCACATATTGTATTCGGTACCATTTGGGCCGAAATACTGCTGAGGGTAGGTGTAATCATAGGCGTAGCCATTTTCATCGAAGACTCCGTAGCGGTACTTGATCCACTCGTGAACTAACAAGTTTTCGCCTGGTCCATAAATCGTTTCGATAGTAGAGGGGCTGATGATAAATGTTGGAGTTAAATGAATGAAATCTCCTGTTTCGCCACATCCTCTGCTCTGCTGAGTGTAGGGCAAATCCCCATAAGCTATATTTTGATCTGCAATTCTGATATCTGCTTCGTAATAGGAATCACTTTCGGAAGAGTCTGATGGGTCACTGTCGTCGTCATTCCAACTTGTTGGCAGATAAAGTATGATAGTTGCAAAATAGGCCCGTTTTCCAGTGGCTGTAAAGAGTTTTGGTGATGCTGTTTCAAAAAGATCCTGAAAGATAAAATAGCATTAGTCTATATCACGGTGGTCAGTGGTCTATGCAATAGTTTTCATGAAATTGTATTTGTAAAACTTTTACGAGTTACCTGAAGTCCATTGATTAAGGAGGTTTGTTGAGATTGTTCAATTGATGAACTGATGGCCACTGTGATATTCTGGAAACCGTTGTTAACTAGTATAGCATGACCTGCTTCATTTAATTGGAGGATGGATGCTGAAATAGCCAGAAATACGAGAAATTTCTCTAAAGTATTCATTATCCTATTTTGTTTTAATATCTACAGTACAAATGCTTGTTTTTCAACAGAATGCCTATTGATTGCATGTGTTTTTTCTCCAAAATATTTATACACAATTTTTATCTGTACTATCTGATTCGATCATTCGATTGTCCTAGTTTCACTTATTAGTTTATATAGTTTACCTCTTCATGTTTCAGACTATTACGATAACACGGGTTTTTTCCCTAAAATCTTTTACTGTAAAAAAAGTTTGTGTTTTTCTACTATTTTTTTCTGCTGGGCTACTCTCGAATTCTTGTCTAAAATTCCTGATGCATTAAATACAAGAGCCTGACATCTACAGATCGTTCTTTTATTAATGGTTTTCTTACAAATAATAATTACACATAGTAGCAAAAGTTCAATAATTACTGTTTAAAATTATAAATTGCTTTGGTCTTTTTAAGTACAATTTAAAAACAATTGATTATGACTTTGAACTCTTATGTACAAAAATGACTTAAAAATTAAATCGATGAGACGTACAGAACATGATTTTGATGTTGAGTTTCCCCCTCGAACATTATACCCCTACTATAGGTATAGCTTCTTCAAGGTACTACTACCCCTGGAATCATCATTTATAGACCTACTGCACTAGAGCTCCTATCTTAAGGCACCTGATTTGTATTCAGAATCAGATTGTGAATTAACCTTCTACACTTGCTGGTATTATTATCATCATGCTTTTGAAGAGCTGATTTAAGTAGGCTAATGTTGGAGACATGATTTTCGTTATCAAACACAAAAGTAATCATCTGTTTGATAATATTATACAATCCAAATGACATTTAAACACATTGTGTTTCTATCCACAATGCCATAAATTAATTACACAAAACCCTGGAATCTTCTGTGAAAATTGCAAAAAGTTGAAATGACGTCCCTGGTCAAAGGGGACAGAAAACAAGTAGATTCCCTTTGATAGAACCGAAATGTGAAAGTGCACACCAAAGTGCAAGTTTCTCTCTTAAAAATTAAGCTCAGAATTTTACAATAACTCATTTTTATGCAATAAGATTTTTTTAACGCATTTTTCTCAAAACAAGAAATCTGGACTCATGTGGTTTTTGCTCTCAGAGCTTCAATTATGCTATTTCACACAAATGATAAAATTTATTCTGACTCATTAAGATATGAAACATCTATAGCTCAGGGCATGATTGTTATGGGGTGAAAATTGGATATATTGTTCAAGATAATTTTATTGACATTTTAAAAGTCATTGAAAATATAAATGATAATAAATTATCTTACAAAATATTATTGGGAAAATCGGTTCATCTTTTAAATATATAGCATTAATAACAAATGATTGAATAGGTCTATTTAGATTAATTATCAAGAATCTGAAAAAAAAAATAGCAATTGTAATTTATTTTAATATCTTTAAAATTATATGTTAATGGTTCAATGCTGCCACTTTTCTTTGTAACGGACCAAATGGGCAACTTCTGCAGTTCTATCGTGATTCAATGTAATATGATATTACGTTGGACATGTACGGTAAAACGGTCCTTGCCACATCTTCCCATACTTTTACGGCACAAAAATGAACTTTTTTATCATTAATTCCCTCTAACGTTACAGTCAGAGTAAACGTCGGTGTCTGCGGATAGATTGGAGAGATTTCAGAAGTATCTGGCAAATCATCGAAATTGTTAACCAATTCGTTTTTGTCGGTAGAACACTTGAAAGAATACCCTGGTGCTGTTAATAGGAAGATTAAAAAGGTCTAATTATATATAAATTACGAGATAGATCACTCAACTAATTAATCTGAAATTTGTAATCTTACCAATATAAGAATCATAGTTTGCTCCGGGTGCTGTCCATTGTATGGTCACTGTTGACCCTTGTGTGGCTACAACCCGTAAGTCATAGATGCGTCCAGATGGATAATCTACATTTTCCGTTCTTAACTGGAAGTCGAAATTGTTATTCCCTTTGTAGAAAAAGGGATCACAGTATTTCACATCTGCATTTGAAAGTAAAAAGTTCCGTTTATTTTATGATTATTTTTTTTAAATTGACTTAAACATTATATAGTAGAATTTTCTTAGGGATCATTCAAATATTGCGCCATCATTTTTGACGGCATTGGTCGACTGCCACACAAACATTTGAGGGAAATTGAAGGGTTAAGATCAAAAAGGGCATGAGTCCAAAAACACTGTTTTGAGAAAGGCTTTAAAAGCTAGCAAGGTTATTTTTTTTTAGTTTTGTTTTTTGAAATTTTATTTGTTATGCACTGACGATGTAATTACATGTAGGAACTTTTTTAAGATTACACAGAAAAGGACAACATTTTATATTTTTTGGGTACACTGTACATGCTGTGATGCTGTAGCATAACTTATATTGACTGACTGACTGACATTTGCCCAGTCCCAACTGCTGGCCCTAGAAAGTTGAAATTTTCCAAGGAGCTTTCTTCTAAATCATAGGGATCTACTAAGACTGAAATTTTCAATATTTCTCTCCTGAAGTGATTTATTTATAAAAAAGTTATCAGTGGAAAATTTTTTTGGACTCAAGCCCTTATTGATCTCAACCCTTCAATTTCTCTTCATGGCAAGTGCTTTTAAAATGCTAAGCAGTTGAACAAAAGAATTTAAATTTATAGAAATATAACAATAAAAAATAATAAAACTACAGTGTATTGGAATTAAACTTAACGTTAAGGAGAAATCACAGTTTTTATGTAAAAACATGGACAGCACTATTTTGCCTGAGGAATACCCAAGTCTTAAAATATCAGATATTTTAGAACCATCTGTTAATAAGTTGGAAAGCGAGGTATTAGTAACCATATAACAGTTTGATGATGATGATAGGGTGCTGGGGTGGGGGAAAATAAAAAGTTCCTTTTTTGTGATGAAGTAATTAATATTAGAATGGTCCCTTACCCTTAGTCTCTTGTCCAGATATCCAAGGATATTGGCTGGTTGGATAGCTGGCTAAGCCACCGTTATCCTCGGCAACTATACTGATGTAATAGTTTATAAAATTTTCAGAGTTCACCAGTTGAGTAAAATAAGCTGAATATACCCCATCATTTGCAGTGATGTCGGGATCTATTTGCAAAGTGATATAAAAGTTATTTTAATCCAAGAAATAATGTTTCATCGAGGAATTAAAAATGTAGTTAACTTACTTCCACTTCCGTTGTCCAGTAATGTGACTTCTCCTATTTGTTCATTATTATCATTTGCTACTTTGGCAGTGACTCTTGCATCAAAGACTGGAGTAGTGCCACGATATAATGAAGCAAATAATTGTACCTTGGGCTGTGGTAAAAATCATAACAAGGCAACTTTCAAATTTAAATAATTTTTATGGCGCTTATAAATCGAACTTTCATACAGTACTTACTTGATCTTTGCCAAAATAGTCTTCATGGTCAGCCGCTACCCATGTCCGTAGATGAATGGTCGAGTCGTCAGAGGAAGATTTACTAGTTGGAATTGCAAGTGCATAAACAGTATAGGGAACCTGAATGCCCCTCGTCGTGATTTGTGAAACGCCAAAAGACCAGACACCATTCTGAAAGCGAAAAGTTGGGAACTTTCAAGGGTTACCACATCTGACCGTTGAATGTCCAATTTAAACCAGCCGGCAGCTCAGTGAAAGAAGTACTACAGGCATATTGCAGTTTTTTTCTGAAAGCTGAATAGGCATATTATATACACTACAGTTTTACTGCAGGCAAGAATTGCAAGCAGGAGTGCATTCAATTGCAGTAATTATTTTCACTGGGAATTCCCAAGCAGGCATTCTAGCGTTTTGGTAACCAATTTACTTTGCTCATGCCAATTCATAAATATTTGTTAATGGCAAAAGCCAGGAAAATGTAGTATTACCTTATTCAAAATATTGTCGTCGTGAAAAGCCTGAATCGTGCTATCAAAATGTATGATAGTCTGTTCGTTCCCCAACCAGCAAGTCAAAAGTGTTCCTGGAGGATTGTCATGGATATTAGTGCATGTCTCGACGTAAAACTGGCTGATGTCCAATTGTCCACTGTTCACAACGAAAGTGTCTTCACTTGAATTTAAATACGTTTGCAAGTGGTACTGAAATGCATGCAATGAAAGAAAATAAACGCTTCTATTAAAGATAAACCTGGTGTAGTAACCAGGATCCAGGGGCATCAATATTTCGATGGCTCGACTAAGCCGTCAATTTGTAACTTCTTACCAGCACTGGAAAAGCAAATGCTGGCGTTATGAAAGCGGGGATACTCAATAATGCCAAGTCCAATTGTTTTCTCTCTTCGAGGTACTTGAGGCATTCTTGTATGTCTTCCGATAAATTGAGATCAACATCATCGTCCATAAATTTATAGTTGCCAGAAGTCCAGTTCAGTGTATTACCACCGATGATAATTGCTCGTCCAGTACAGTAACTGGAATTGTCGAATTCGTTTGCCACTTCTTCGCTGTAAGTCACCAAGTAAAGGGGCATGTCATTGGAAGTGGCTGTAGAGCACACTTCATCCCAGTCTGTTTCGTATCTGGTGTTAGACATAACGACAATCCCAGTCGAATAGACATCTGATACAGATCTATTAGAGTGTATCTCCTGAAATGATGATTCTATGTACTTATGGAGTGATATATTAATATGGCTAAGAAAAGTAGAATTTGTCTTGTACCTTGATGGCGCCTTGAACTGCTCCTAGTACATTTCCTATGGGGGATTCCGAAGTTCTCAGAGTGGCTAATATCTGCTCATAGATTACATCTCTGTTTGATGACTCGATTTGAGTTAGTTTGACGAATGGCTTGACTGTATCTACTGTATCGATAGCTCCAAAATAAGAGTCTTCGGGAAAGTCCAAGTGGATATATTTCAGAAGAGCTGGTCCTGCAGTGTAATAAGTCTGTTGAAATTTAAACGGTTTATTTCTGTTGTTTAGTTTGTGATCTTTTTTTCCTGATGGAAATTAATTAATTGACTTGCCTGGTCCAGGGTCATTGGGTCCCAGACGAGGAAAAATATTGTTATGCCAGTGCTCTCAGTTTGGTTCTCTTGGTAAAATAATGGATTATGAGCACTCAGATCTGAGGGTGGATTCCTGCAATTTATTTAAAAAGGTTTTTTTTTTTGTTGAGCTCAAATGCTCTAATTGGTTGTTCGGAATGTATGTATTTCTGGGAAAAAATGATGTTAAATATTATGTTAGCCTACTGTCCATTCTGGAAATCTTCGTGTTGAAGAATAACTTTCATAGCACTTTGCCCATCGCATAGAATGTTTTGTTTGTTCGGAGCTTCTGAATTATGGCTATCTTCATCGCAAAAGGTTGTAGCCTGCAATTATAGGGGCATGATTACTACCATGCATCTTGTATGGGGCAGTGGGCGGAGGCGGCTCCGAATGTCCTTTTCGCATTAATTTACTATTGAAATTATTGTACCACAATTTGCATTTTACTGGTAATTTCTTTTTACAATCAGGTTCCACGGGAAGGGAGCCAAAAAGCCGAACCATAAAGTATCCCAGCAAAAAAAATCCACCAAGAAGAACTGCAAATTAAACTGGGGGAGAACTGCAGTTTTCAAAACGTCAGAAAAAGTATAGGGAAAATATTGCAGTTCTTTTGCTGTACAGTATAAGAAACTGCAGGTTTATTTTCAGTTCATGGTGGATGTTTTTGCTTGGTTGTAAAGTGCAGTTGGAAACTAAACCATTGAAGTTACCCCTACCTCCAGAATCTTTGAAACACCCCCCCCTTCACACAAGCATACTGCATTTGACTGGAAAACGCTTGATTTGGAACCATAAGGTAGTTGAATTAATATTGTGTGAACTGCATTAAATTATTTACCTTTGGTACTGTTACCATAGACAGCAATGAATTTGTGATGTTATTGTTATATGAAGTTGATGGGCTGATTGTCAAATTACAGTGGCTTGGAATTCCTGGGATATCCGAATCATAATAACATGTGCTAAAATATTCCAGAATGTCAATATTTCATTACTTTTACATGATCTTACCACGTTCAATAAGCCATTATGTTAGGTCATACGTAAATACTTTACTTGTTTGCCCAAACTAAAACTGTGTTGTTGCACATATTGTATTCAGTACCAATTGAGCCGAAGTACTGCTGAGGGTAGGTGTAATCATAGCCGTAGCCATTTTCATCGAAGACTCCGTAGCGGTACTTGATCCACTCGTGAACTAACAAGTTTTCGCCTGGTCCATACTTCGATTCGATAATAGAGGGGCTGGTGATAAATGTTGGAGTTAAATGAATGAAATCTCCTGTTTCGCCACATCCTCTGCTCTGCTGAGTGTAGGGCAAATCCCCATAAGCTATATTTTGATCTGCAATTCTGATATCTGCTTCGTAATAGGAATCACTTTCGGAAGAGTCTGCACTGGCGTCATTCCAATTTGTTGGCAGATAAAGTATGACAGTTGCAAAATAGGCCCGTTTTCCTGTGGCTGTAAAGAGTTTCGGTGATGCTGCTTCAAAAAGATCCTGAAAGATAGTGAAAACAACATTAGTATACATTCGTTGGGTAATATTTTCGTAACATTGTGTTTAAGGGGGCTGTCAACACTTTTTAAAGCATGCATGCTCCTATGGGAATTTCCATGTGAAATAAAAATAATTTCTTAATAATGGCTAAACATAAATTGACGGGGTTTGATTTTTTATGAAGGACAATTAAATTTACTAAAACTTGATGCAT
>JAQIXP010002880.1:0-14125 GCA_034700285.1 Proteroiulus fuscus
GAATACCTGATTCATAAAATCTCATAAAATTCAGCGCCATCTGTTAGTAATTGGAGAAAGGTTCAATTTTGGCGTCACTACATACCGGTATGCTTCTATGCAATAATGCATAAGAAATAAAATAAATGCATTATAACAATCAAATTTAATTTTGAATTTATTTGGCCATCTGTGGAAGCTCCTATGGAAGGCAACTGAAAACGTTCAATATAAAATTGACGCTAGGTGGCAGGTCCAGGCCCAAAACTATCTATTTAAATTAAGTAGAAAATGCGGCATTTTGTTAGTAAATTGAGTCAATTGACTGATGCCACATTGATGACCTTAGTGTAAAGGCAAGTTCAGGGAAAAACAATTGTCAAAATGCGTTCTGGTTAAATTAATTGTCAAAATGCGTTCTGGTTAAATTAATTAAATAAACACAGTTGAGACAAAACTAATAAAATCAATGTTGTTTGTCAACAGAATCTGACACCTCTTTAATTAGCAACATTTTCGATTTAATTTTGGCATTGCTTCCCTCATACACACTCAACAATAATTATTGCGAGGTCCACCTTATACTTGCAGGGTCATAATGATGTCAATTTGGACTGCCCCTATACTATACGTGGTCTATGATGTTTCCATAGCAACAGGTTCCTATAACAACATAGATATATGGCAATGTGCTGGACTGTTGCCACATGAAATAAGTGTATGCTTTTGGTTCCCTGGAGATTCATCCCTGTATGCTATTGTGGCTTGTTGCATACGTGTATGCTTAACACGCAAACAGGAATCACAAGTGAATTGTTGTCCTTGTGGTATTATTGGGTTGTAGATCGAGAGAATAACACTTCTATTTCCTAGTTTTAAGTTAATTTCAATATTATTAACTTAGAAAATCTGACTGCTTGACTTAGAAAATGTCAATTTGTTCGGGGGAACAATCCTGGAAAGTCAGTGAATTTTGTGTTCCAAAGCCAGTGCAATTTGCGAGATGTGGAGTTTCCAGCATTAAGCAAAATTCAATAAAAGATCATCAGTGAGTTGCATGCACAGACGTCAGACTGCCTGACGCCTGACTGTGAAACAATCGATAGTTGCTAGCAACATTTTCAACCTCGCATGCATGAGCTTCTTGAGAGCTGTAGGTTAATTTCCTCACTCACCACTAGGCAACTGCAATTTGTTGTCTTGTCAATGAGGAGCTGTATAGTTGCCTAAATAATACACCGAATAACTATTATGGGTCCTTGTTGTAATTGAAGAACTGAGATCAAAAGCCACATGACCCCAGATTTCTTGTTTTGAGAAAAATGCATTTAAAGAAAATTGAGATTTATTGTATAAAATGAGTTATTTTAAAAATTCTGATTAAAATTTTTATAAAACTTGCACTTGGGGATGAACCTTCACATTTTGATTTCCTCGAAGGGAATGTAGGCCTTTTGAGCCCATCTCAAACCAAAACCCAAATTTGGATACTTTATACCCAAAATTTTGTGCATATATAGTGATTCTGTCATTTTTCATCTTCAGAGGTCAAAATGAGCAACTTTTTCCAATATCTTATCCCAACTTTTCATTGATTTAGCTGGTAGAACAATTAAGACATTAGCTACAATTTCATGTTATTTTCAGCAAAATTGGACTCGTGTGGTTTTTGATCTCAGCTTTTCAATTATTATCCAAATTTGGTGCATACAGGGAAATTGTCATGGTTTATTTTATTTTATAATTATTATTTCATAATCATTTACTAGTTTATAAACTTCTTGCATCACTCAACTATGTAGGCCCTACCAAGTAATAGTGTAAACATCATTAGTTAGGATATGGGAATGGCTAGCGGACGAAATCCTAACCAACTGCTTGAGATACCTGTATGGAAGTTTGCACGAACTGCCACCAGGTGGCCAGCTAAGGTATCAAAAATATATTGGAAATGACTATGGACATAACCTTGTATAAGCCTATACGTAGGCCTACACTTATGCGACGTAAACTTTTCTTAACTTTTGTGCTATTTTCCGACCTTGCAAATTGGTTAACATGCATTCTGAAGGAAAGTATAATTTCAAAATGTCACTCTTAAAATTATGATTGGTCTGTTTTTGGATTTAAGCGAACTAGCTCGTTGGTGCAAATCTCGTTAAACAATATCCCCACGTTTTCCAGTTTCTGCTCGTGGAATTGAAAATCTCAAATATTCAATATATATTGGGTAAATTAATTTCAATTTTGCAGAGGTATACGTGATGCCTGATGTATTCGCCGTAAATCCGTAGTCGGATTTGGTATGATTTGTTGATTTGTGAGAGTAAAAAAAATCATACTATAGAGTAACCCCCTCCGTAAATTGGCATTGATGATGGTTTTGCTGGAGCAGTTGCTATGGTTATGTTAGTCCTATATGGCTGAATAAATTAGACTATATCAAATTTGCTTCGATAGGCCTATTTACATATTGTCAAGTGGGGGGTGCATGGTGGTGAGTTATTACGCGATTTTCAAGATATTTAGTTATCGGATTTTCATTCTGACAGGCCTTAGGACCGAGATGGCTGATGCGATTATTGTATGGAAGTATATTATAGAAACAAATTGGCCCTGGCTTTCAATTTAATGAATATGGGATAATTGCAAAAAATTGGTAACAAACGGTTGCCAAGGTCTTATCGAATATTAGTTTTCATGATAAGGGCAATTTGTTTATGGAGTGGATTAAAGTCTGTCTCGCAATGAAATGGATTTGACAAGTTGATCGGTTTGGGATTATTTGCTGTTATATATTTTTTATTATTATCATTTTGGATCCTAGCCCTGCTATCCTCAAGGGAGTTTCGCAGCAAATTGCCCCTGTGTAATGCCAAATATTACAGTATCAGCTAACAAGTTATTGATTGCCATCCAACTCCACTTTGAAATAATTGAATCTTCAGGAATGATGGAAAAAGCTATTTTTAACTAGATTTTCTGCAAATAATTGCAGGCAGGACCAAGGAAAAAAAATTAGGATTTTCGGTTTATATGTAGTTGGTTTAGGCTGATCTTTGTGAGTGGAGAACTTCTGGATCTCTGTAATGAAAATTTCTTGTTGAGGATTACTTTGGAAGAAGCATTATGGGAAAAATGTTTATATACCATTCAATCATATGTCAATGCTATACTTGGACTAATTGGAGGACGTTATTATGGCCCATACACATGTTTGGACATCTTGATCGTAATTTAGTCCTTAGAAGGCATTGATAATGGTAATAATGCTTCATGTGAGTGCATGTGATTGAGCAAATCAAGATTAAAAAACTGGTTGAATCATGATTTAAATGTTGTTACACACAAGTTTGGATTATATTGGAATGTCTATTGGTTTTGAGTGGGCAACATGTGTTGGCACCTGGTGAGAGAATTTTCCAACAAGAGTTTGACAGTTTTGCCAATTGGTGAGCTACTTTCAAAAGGGAATTTGCTACTTTTGGAATTTAAATTGTTTAAATTAAATAAAAACCTTGCCACCTATCAGTATAAAATTGTATTAAAATTCAATTTAAGGTCAGTTACGGTACTGAAGCGCCATTTGGAAATCCGTGGAGTGCATTTGCTATCCGAACATATTATTGCTTGATAAGCCGTTCCTAAACTTTTGCTGGGATCACAGCTGCACAATATTTTCTAAATCGTAATGCCATGCAATCGTAATGCCCATGCAAATTAAAAATTCGATGCAAATAAAATGACTATAGTGAAACCAAGCAAAAGAAGGGTGTACGTGTCCCTCTACTGGGGACGAGTTGAACTACACAGACACGCCATTTGTATACTTTCTCACTAACGACGTAAGTTGTCCTTAAAGGGTATCCATACTAGGCCTACAGAAGTGTGATTATGATAATTAGTGTTAACTGCTATTTTTGAAATCGGGGACTACTTTCTCATTGAGTATGTGTTTGTGGTTTAATACTTCTCTCTTTAGAATGCTTTCTTTACAATTACTCTCAATAGATGGCATTAATGCACGCCTATCTTTTGCTGGGTTTCACTATGGAGAGAGTTCTATACCCTCTGAAATCGTTGCAAATAGTTTGGTGATTGTAATTGAATGAAGTGATAAAGGTAGCCTATATACACAGTTTTGAAATTATATGAACTATGGATTTTCCTTTAGTAATGGAAAAATATCTGCAGAGATCGTATAGCTTAACTAGTTAAAAGGATTGAACATTATTGCTGCAGCATTATAAAGACGTCAAGGAATGCAATTTTCTTTAATACTTCACCAACCTGTAAACTTGAAATGAAACTTTAGTTCATATCGCCTTTACCGTTTCTTAATCTACCACCAGGGAATTTCCAGTAAATGCAAATTTAATGCAATTTTTTGACTTCTGGAGTCATACGTTAGTTAAGCTGCATGGCGTAATTTTTCCCATTCTGAAAATTCAGTAAAACGGACGTTTAAATCTAATAAAAAGAGATTTACTGGCTTATTATCTATCTCCATCTCGCTGTTTTATTCGGCAACAATTAAGAGACTATAGGCGAATAGGCATGACCCTGTTATCAAGGTTTCCGAAACAGTCAAATGGGCTTTTTTAAAATATTCACCAAGTTTTCTCATTTCTTCAGCAAATGTATCTAGGCCTATTCGAGTATAAGATAAGAAAACGAAATTAAAAGCAGGTTTTCTTATACAAGAACAGCCCAGGTGTTGCGAAGAATTCATAAAGTAAGCCCATTTAACGACAACGTCAGTTTTATAATGCAACTCTGTTTTTAATGCTTCGCTCGCAGTCCTTTTACGCAAGCGAAATTGTTTCGAAAATGGGCCAGAAACAGTGGATAATGGTCATTAAAAGCCTTAAAATAAGAAACTTGCTAGGGCTGTCCTTAAATTATTGAATGGCAAGCTGGAAAACCGCTGGGAAACAGAATTGCATTCATTGGCAAGAAGCCTAATAAACAAGGCGAATACTAGCCATGGGGATACAAGAAAGGAAATGAAGGTTTCAATAATTAACGAAGTAAAAATGAAATTGCCAGAGATATACCCGTTGCCAACAAAAAAAAATAATACCACTGTGCACTCTGGAGTATCAAACGTCGTATTGCCAAGATATAAATGGTTTATGACAGTGGAAATGGCCCCGGCATTGCATGGGAATTGAAAAAGGTCCAGCATCCTTTTGTCCATGTATACTTTCCCCTGTAGCTTGTGCAAACTCCCATCATACTAGTTATGACCCAGCAGCATCAGCTTAACTAGATGTAGTTAATCGTAACTTTGTGCAATGTAACTTAATTTGTTGTTCGTGTGGGGAATTCTGTCAATGCATTTTTTGTGTGTGCATTTTGCCATTTTGGAAATACTGGACACTAATCACGATTGCAGGGGGTCAACAGGTGGTTTTTTTAGATTGCTGTTTTTCTTATATTTTACTCATTATTTATAAATTTTCATTCATTTTATGCCTTATAAATTCAATAGTTTTAATGCATTGCCCATTAAAGTTGGGGCAATTTAACATTTTTTAAAAAAAAGTTAAATTCACTCTGTGAAACTTGTATGTCGTTATATAATTCGTTAAAGGGACAGTCCCACACTACCTCAAGCATTTGTAGCAAGAAAGAGGGGGGGGGGGAGGAACGAGAAGAACGTAGAAATTGAAATTTTATTTATAATATTATAACCATTCAATAGTTATTAATGTTGAAACAATCCAGTCTGGACAAAAATCTCGATGGTTGATGGTCATTTTGTCAATCCCTCTAGTAATAAACTTGATGGTGTACAAGTTTTTGCATAACAGAGAATGCAAATAACTTTTTTATAGCTATAAACTGAAGCCAACTTTGAACCCTTGCAGGCAGCGCCATTCTGCCTGGGTGGGGGACTGTAATTATAACTATGGCGCTTATCTTTTTTTGGAAACATAGTGATTTCTGAATTCTAATAGGTGTACTGCAGTTATATAAGACTGTCTTTCTTTATTATACGTAATCTTAATTTTAAGATTCATTTGTTACGAGGTGGGACTGTCCCTTTAAATCGGGCAACACAAAAAAACGATTTTATTTAAATTGTTTATATTGTAGTATGCATACAAAATTACTACCGTTGTCCAAATGTTTTACCCCCAGGTGGCGCACCATGGTCCATTTGAACTTGCATTTGAGTATAAAACATTTTCCTATTTGCCCATTTAAATTCTCCAGTTCACTCTCTCGTTGAAGGTATTGGCCGTGAAAGGAGCAACCTTTGCTTTTAATATTTGAAGATGAGGGATCTGGTGCGGTTGTGCATGGTAACATTGCGTGTGACAGGGCAGAATGCATGTTATTCTCATAGGTATTCTATACTATATGTTCTATGTGTCTAGGCTTAATCCATGTTGTTGTTGCCAGGGCACCTTTCTGCCTAAGCCTCACTATATTTAGATGCTATTATGTTTGTGATTGTAATTTCACTCAGCTTAGGATATCGACCGGAAGGCACACCCACTGACGAATCCCGCAAGGGTCTGAAACCTTATCGTATAAAAGGTGCCTTGCTGCAAATTTATTATGATTTTTGCCTTGCATTGAAAAGCCACGAGTTATTGCCCTTAAAATACTTCTGAAGAAAACTATAGGAGAAATCCAGATGGAAATATGTTAAATATCCGGTCTTTTATTGTGAAAAAGCTATGATTTTTAGATAGGGGGAATCTGGTTGGACTTATTAAGAATTTTCTAAAAAAAATTAGCATTCTGAAACCTATTATCTTAGCATGTCACTATAGGCCTACTTCTGTATTGTTACAGGTGGTTTTTATATAAGAGTTGGTTGGGTGTTCACTGGAAATATGCAAAATTTATGTAGTTGGGATATAATATATCAAGTAGGTCTATGTGGGATAGACATCTATAAATTTGCTGGGTGGGATGTCATAGATGCCAGGGGTCACTAATGGAGTTTGGAGAGTTTTAATGAGGATTTTGATACATTTTTATTTATTACTGCTGTTGGTTTATTTTTTGTTGTTTTTGTTTGGTTACCATAAGTTTATGCGCTTAATTTGCATTTGAGAGGGTTTTTCCTTTCGGTATGATATAGTGACATGACTATACATTGTACTATAGGAGGTTTCTGTAAAAATATGATCTGCTAACAGAAGTTTTTGTGATGATATTTGGTTTTCTGTAGAAAAGGAAGTTCTGCAGAAAATTAAACCTCATAAACTTGTTAAAAGGGGCGAAGTTCTTGCAAGAAGCCAGTCAGAAGCGAGATATAATAACATTGGAAGCAGAAAGATGCTGTTCTTGTACTGTGGAAATTAGAGGTGCTAAAATGTCCTGAATACATGTATTTGGATAAAAATATAAAGCCCATGCAGATCTAGGCAACATCTCACTGACAGTATGTAGTGCCCTCTACTGGATAAAGGCATCAGCTCTCACGAAACAAGTAGACAAGCACGTCCTAGAGGGCGCCACTACTGAAATCTATGAAAAAAATGGCGCCTAACATGTATTTGGCAAGCTTCATAATTTCTTCAATATAATGGAAACTGCTGCTGCAATTATTATTGTCACTGCCATTCGTATCTAATAAGTGTGAACCATGCACTTAAATATCAGTTGTTACAAAGTGGGACTTTCCCTTTAAATATAGATTTAGGTAATTAATAGGGACTACATGAAATAGGTGATCTAGTAATCAAAGAGAAAAATTACACTTGGCGGTGTGAAAAATTTGGTTATCCTCTAGAACCGATTTACTAATTGCCTACTGCTGTATAATAATATAATATCCCCCTTCAAAGTTGTCTTGGATTCTTGATACTATGAAGTAAAGTTCTTTGAATCTAATTTTGTGTAGTTAGTAAGTTGTTTGAGGGAACTTGGATAGAAATTTACATGTGCAATGGTTGCTAGATACAGTTAGCAGATGGCAGCACAAGTAGGCGTATTAATACATTTCTATTCCAACAAATAAGTGATGTGGCTGATAACTTCCACCAAATGGTAGGTTGTTTCAAACCACTCTTTAACCTGACACATATAGGCCTATACCCCGCTGCATGTTAAAGCCACAATGCCGTGCTTTTTGCTGCACCGACTAGCAGCGCCACTAGTGACAATGCCTCTCAACTCTCCAAGGTGAAAGTCTTGCATGGCAAACTCACTTCTCTTTAAATTTAATTTCATCTGCCGACAGCACCGGTCATTTATTTGAAATTCAGGCATGCAAAAAGGTGACTATCTGCAATGACTAGAATAAGCTGCCGTAGCGCTTTAAATGAGAAATGATGACTGCAGAGTCACTATACTCTGGTGCATGTGTGAACCTTTGATCCACGGTTGCCGATCGTAGGTGGTGGTGGTAAAATTTACCGTGAAAAATGGCGGGTGTTATGCGCGCCCACTTGCCGCCCCTTTTTGCACCGTGTGTCAGGCGGAATCGCACTAGTGATAGATATTTCTAATATGAATGTAGTCTGTAGTAGTCGTAGAAGAATGTGAAAATGCATTTTCTTGTAATGCTTTCATCCTCGTTTGAAAAGTCATGAGAATCCCTTTTATATTACCTGCACCAACTGATAAACCTTTGGAAACCCCAAGCGAATACTCCGGCATTGTGCTGCGGCTTCTTTCTACCGAAAAGTGTTTTCTGGAGCGAGCTGGAATGGCGTTCCAACTCACTGCTTCAAACGACAATTGATTCACGACAGTAATTCAGTGCGAGAGAAATCCAAACTAATACCTTAATAAATATTTTTTCTATGGGTCCCATGCATGTACCTGAAATGCATGTGTGGAGGATCTGTTCCAACTAGGCCTAGTTCGAACACTGAACTATATAGACTCTCATCAGCATGACTACGGCGCTCCAGCTAAAATGGCCCCATTTGCTCTAATTAAAATGCCATCGAGCTTTTCTCAAATATACCAAAAACCCGAGTAGAGTCCTTAAGACAATTACACCGAGCAGAAAGAACCCTCATCCAACACCATTACATTATTATTGAAAAAAGGAGAGAGAGAGAAAGGAAAAAAAGACGAAATCTTTTGAATGGGAAGTTGCCACGGCAGTTTTATCGAGCTGCAGCAACAATTCTTGGCCTAGGACTAATAAAATTTCATTTGAAGAAAGGGCTGAGGAACCCCCTTGGGCTCCACCTGCACTTTTAATTCTTGCTACTCTTGTGGAATCCTAAGACGTTATTACCACTGTAGATCATTAAGGTACATTCTGGGATTTTTGATATTAGGTAGAAGTTTTTCTTCCGCTCTAGTCGATTCATGGTGGTGAATTGCAAACAACTTTTACGTAAACTTTGCTAATGAGAAACCATTTTGCAATTTTATCTATAGGCTCGCTATACGTATTAGAGTAGACTATAGTTTTAGTATATTTTTCCTTGAACATCCAACAGAGGGGAAGTCCGAAAAGAAATGCCATGCTTTTTGGTCTTCCCTCTCTGTTGGATGTTTGAGGAAAAATATACCGTAGTGGGATGGGTCATAGTATTATCCAAATTTCCCTTCATATAACCTATACCGAAAGGCACTTAGAAGTATGTACCAACTATGCAGCACTGTAACGTGTAGGCTTAAAATAATGTTAAAAATACAAAGAACAAACAAAGAGCTGAGATCAAAAACCACATGAATCCATTTTTTTTGGGTGAAAATGAGATAGTTACATAAACTGATTGTAGATCAGGTGTTGTTCTATCTGCTAAATTAATGAAAATTGGAGAAATATAGGAAAAAGTTGCTCATTTCGACCACTAAAGATGATAACTGCCAGAATCACTCACTATGTATAAAATTTGGGGCATTGAGGACCCAAATTTGGGTACATGGATTATGCTGGATTTCATAACAAGTAGATTCCCTTTGAGGGAACCGAAATGTGAAGGTGCATCCCAAAGTGCAAGTTAAAAATTATCTCAGAATTTTAAAATAAGTAATTTTTATGAAATAATCTCGAATGCACTTTTCTTAAAACAGGCAATCTGGACTCATGTGGTTTTTGATCTCAGCTCTTCAAATGTGTGTAAGCCTATACGTTTGCAAGTTCAGTCACGATATGGCTGGCGCCATATTTGCAGTTTTCATTTATTTTATTCTGAAATTTATATGTATTTCAGTTGATTTAGTCCATTTGCACGGTGTCAGAGTGTACCTTGGTATTTTGGTTTTGAAGAGGATTGGTTCAGTTCATATTTTGTTTAGAAAAAATCTGGTCAAAATGCAGGCTGATTTGACAAATTCATACCAAGTTTCGCACTACTTTGTTGGCAAATACGCAAACATAAACAGACATAATCAACATAAACAATTTTCGACTGGTTTCATGTTTTCAAATTTCTGCTGGCGTTTTTTTTGTCATTGTTTACCCAACTCTTTTCTTTGAAATTTCCTGTGTATTTCCAGTTTTTATGATACTGACTCGGGCTCATTTTTATACTTGTTTGTACAGTTTTTCCTCAACCATATGCCAGACATACTCATAGTGAATTCTACTGAAAATCGAAAACTTTTAAAAAATGTTACAGCTTTTCTAGAAATGTTGAGTGAAATTCGTTACAAATCCAGAAAACTTGGCTTTTATTTTCCAGGAAACAATTAAAAATGACTTTTGGCCCCTGGCTTCTGCCTACATGGTGAATACCTTCTAGAACTCCATCTGATTTCACGAATTTGCAAATGAGATTTACCAGACCGACATTATATCTCTTGCAGAATTTGGAAATTATAGTTATGATATCAATTCCATTATTGCACAGATGCCCGGCAGCTGTATGTGTATTTTGGATTTAGATGAATTAATTTTCCTAAAATATATTCCTGGAAATATCAGAAAAGTCTACTGGCTCTACATTATAGTGATCAATAATTTTTTTGTGGTAAATTACCATTATATGGCCGGGGATCGGATCTTTACTAATTTATCATATAAACATTGTATATGGCACCAAAATGGTAGCTTGATCACCTTAATCCTTGGCACCTATAGTTACCTAACAAACAAATGATAACTAATGTATGAGCATTTTTTCTGTTAAAGTGAAAGTCTCACCTTGTCAAAATTTATTTGAGAAAATAAAATAATAAATGCATGTGGTTGGGCATAGAAATTGAAATTTTAATTGGGCTTACCATTTAATAAATCAATGTAATTTTATGAAATTAAGAGCATGTTTTGGTGGGAAACGTTTTTTCACAGGAAATTTTTTTTGTTTAAGCTAAAAGTACTTTTAGCATGCAATTTTTCATTTAGATAGAACTTTTTCTATCTATGGGTCCTGTGACAATGTTCAAATATATGGTTTAAAAATATGATTTGCAGTGGTGTTTGATATGACAGGCAATAATATCCCTGACATTTATTAAATTTTTCATAAATATTTCAAATTTTACTGACATTTGCTAATCCCTTACATTTACTGACATTCCAGAAAGTGGCAACCCTGATAATTAGAAAAAGTCGAAAATAAAACTAATAGAAATCTGATTGTTATATATGATTTAAATCCACATTCTGATGCAAATCTTGTAATGGTTGGTGTGCCTTTCATGCTGGAATATAATTCTATTTCTGCCTGACATTTTTCAGCATTTTTTCTTTTTCTGTTTAATAATATGACGATGGCATTGGATTCGTTTTTGGCTCCCTAATGTCTGGCACGTTGTGCCAGGTGAATGTTTCCGTATATGACAAGGCCGTACATTTGGCGTCTCCCCTGTGTCTGTCCCTTTACCGTTGGCGCCATGCTGTTTCATCGATTGGATTTGAAGCAAGCTCCAGGGGAGTAAAAGAGCGAAAGAGAGAAAAAAAGGACAAAATGTGACAATTGGGGGTTACCATGGTGCCACTTTCAAGGTGTCTTTTCCAATCTGATGACAGCAATGGGCACATGGGGACACCGGAAATAATCGTGCCGCCCGCCTGATTTACTGTACAGGCCAGGAAGTTGGCAGAGACCGAAAATTGCAAATAATCAACACTGATTTTATGTTTGATTTATACCTGGGATTTTGCTGAATTTTCAAGCGAGAGGGAACCAGTCTACAACACTGCAGTAGGCCTATGTTAGTCCCATAATGCACCATTTCACAAAAAAAAACCACAATAGATTAAAAGTTATTCATCATGGGCGGCCACATTACTTTGGTGCAAATGCTAGGTGAAGGGTATCCGTCATAGATGGCGCTGAATATATGAAAAATGTGTATTTGGCCAATTTTGAACTATAGTTGAGAGTTACATTTTTATTTGCTTGTTTCAGGAGTTGTTATACAACAGGTCTATAATTGGAATTTTCTAATATAATCTAAATAATAATAATGTCTAATATTTATATTTGGATTAGTTCAAAATTGCCAATTTCATTTTCAATAATTTAGATTTAACATTTGCTAAATTATTCGCCTTTTTTGACTAGATTCAGAAATAATTTTCTAACAGGAATTTTTCGTTACGGGAGTCATAGGTGGGGCATTTTCTTGTTTTATAACCATGCAGGTACAGAATTTGCAAAATGTGAATAGGATTTTATCCCTGGATTAAGCCTTGTAAGAATTTTTTATTAGACATTCTGGATGTTTTAGAGTCTCTCGAAGAATGTTTTCCCAACAAAATAATGTTGGTTGTTGTTTAAAATAAGGTTAGCCTACCTTGTTCCGTTCCGCATGTCTGCAAATTAGGTAGCCTATTATAAGCAGTGTATCATCCAACCCTATCCCCCAACCCCCTTTCTCTGGTACCCTCGATTTTCAATGGTTTGTGACCACAAACCACCCTCTTTGCTGTCAAGTCCAATGCATACCGTAAATGAATGATGGATGGGAAATTTGCATACTTGAAGATGGTGGTGGGGGATCCCCATGCTGGGATCCCTCAGTCATCAACCGTGCCTACACCCCCAGAAACCCTCGCACGTTTTGTTTGGGTCTAGACTTGGTGGCACCGGCATGGCACCAATGAGGCACCGCAATTCCTATTGCCGTGACATGCCGAAGAGTGGAATGGATCCCAGGGATTTTGTAGGGCAACTGGGATAGAAATTTGAATGCAATTATTTTTATTATTATTCTAATTATAAAGCAAAATTAAAAGGATGGTACAATGGCAACAGCTGATTGGTGCCTTTCTGACGGATGCTGTTGTGGTGCCAAGACATTTGAGAACGTGCACAAATATCATAAATTGTTATATAACTGAATTAAAAATGCATGTTTTTTAATAGCCACATGTGATGCTGATGTTTATTTTATATCGTGATATATGCATATTTGCCACACCCTTTGCTACATTGGAACATGGTCTGGATGGCAGGAATCACTGATCTCTATATAAACTGGATAGAGGATAGGTAATGATTCCCTATGGAGCAACGATGTATAACAATGGCGGCTGCGCGCGCATGCTCAAAAAGGTCTTAGTAGTAGTAATATGGCGTCTGCACATACTAAAAACGATTTTTTGGCGGTTGACCGGCTAACCGGTTAACGGTTAACCGACGTGGGCAGCCGATTGCCCATATGTACGTCAGACAAAATGAGTATGCGCATGCGTGGGCGCCATATTACTACTACGAAAACTTTTTCGCGCATGCGCGAGCAGCCGCCATTGTTAAACATCGTTTCTCCCTCATACCTCTATCCAGTTTATATAGAGATCAGTGTGTATACACCATAACAAATTCTGTGCAAATTCCCGAGAATGATGCAGAATACAGCAGATTCAATGGATTACCGCCATTGCAATAGTGACAAAATTTGTCACTATTGCAAAAATCTCAGGAATTTGCAATGGTGTATAAATGCATTTTTATCAGAACAAGAAATCAGGACCCTTACAAAAAAAACTCACAATTGTGCACAAAAAAATACCAGTGAAAATTTTGTGCACAGGATTGGCACTTTTTGTGCACAAAATGTGGCGAATTGTGCACAAACTTATGCACAAAAAAATATAGACAATTATTCATAATATTTAGTACATATATATTCTGAATAATTTTAGCCATTATATTTAATTATAATTAATATTTTACATAAATACTATGCAATGACAATTTTCGGCATCATTTTTAGTTTATTGCAGACTTCTACAGAAATCTACTAATAGCATTCTACTGAAATT
>JAQIXP010002881.1:0-14123 GCA_034700285.1 Proteroiulus fuscus
CCATCTCCATATTATGCCCACCTCTGAAGGCAAAAGAAGAAAAGATCGCCCGGGTCATTTCTAGAAGATTTACGGTACATACTTTATACGTGGCATAAAAATTGTGCACGAGCAAATGGCTTTGAATCAAAACTCTCTACTTATTTAACCCTTTAGTTTTATCTCCCTTTAATATTAAACAGGTTTACAGATTATAAACATGTGCATATTACCAAGATAAATAAATACAAACGAAATTCTAAATGTAAAAGTCCCCCTAATACTAGTTTGTCAATGTCATACTATAAAACTTTCTAAAAAATCATCCAAAATCAATTCCCTCAAGCTCCATTACGGCTATCATAAATACCTGTTTATAAGCTTACATATTTGTTAGACATGCATTAATACAGTGAAAAGTAGCTATCAAACATTTTTGATTAACTTCAAAGGCACCACTAAAGGGAGCTTGTATTCATTTTATAGCAGGGCTCAATGGCAATTTTCATATCCAAGTCAATCCTGAGCTGGCCATCAAGAGCATTGTAAGGTCACAATAAAAGGTTATCTCGCAACAACACATGCAGGATCCGGTTGACCCTTTGCCGAGTTTTCCATTCATTTTCCTTGACCCGTCAAATGCTGACAAGTTTTACATTCAGCTATGAAGCTTTTCCCATTATTCTGGATTTTCAGCAGTAAAAGCAAATATTATCATGGCCATCAAACTGGTTTTGCATTACATTTTATAAATAGGCTTTTGTTCTTGCAAATCGATTCAAGGCAATTAAATTATTATCTTTTAAGCTTGATTTTTCCAATGAAATCAATTTTTTTTGTTTTTGAGTATATTTCTTTTAAAGGGGCAGTCCCACCCTACCTCGAGCATTTTTTGCAAGGAAGAGGGAAGGAAAACAAGAAGCTCATAGAAATTGAAATTAAAACTTATAATTACTATTCAATCGTTATTCAGCTTGAAACTTGCCAATGTGGCCAAAATCTCGATGGTTAATAGTAGCCATGTTGGGAGTCCTTTTATCAATCCCTCCAGTAATAAACTTGATGGTGTACAAGTTTTTGAGTAACAGAGAATGCTCATAAGTATTCCACTGCCATAAAGTGAAGCCAACTTCAACCCCCCTTACACGCAGCGCCATTCTGCCTGGGCGGGGGACTATTATAAAAATGGCGCCTTTCATCTTTTTTGGAAACAGCTTGATTTCTGAATTAAGGTAGATGAACTGCAATTATTAATAAGACTGCCCTTATTTTATTATTAATACTCTTAATTGTAAGATTCATTTGTCACAAAGTGGGACTGTCCCTTCATATATCATCATTGAAATCATGATAATAATTGATTCAACTGACACAACATAACGTCATCAGGCAGCACACATACGTGCTCAGCATAATGCAGGCACACGGCTTTCAATATGACTGCTTCATATCGTTTCTATAGCCAATCAAAGGAACGGAATTATGTTGGAGTGCATAATTGAAGGCGCTGCCTCATGACGTCTTTCACAGTTCCACAGCAAGCTCCATTTTATACATTTACTTCAATTTTCCTCAACATATTGTCGGTTGGTTAAACTATTTTGTAGGTGATCTTCCCCTTTAAGAAAACAATTCCACTGAGTCTAATTTCCAGAATTAAAATCCACTATTCGCTAGCTTAATTAATTGAAAGTCCAGTTCAGTTTAGTTTGGCAATTAGATCCTCGAAAGTTTTCATTACTCGCAGCATGCCATAGGCAAGGGAGGCATCGCACTAATCAAAAATCTTCACAACATACTTCAATGAACAAGCTGCCGTCATGATCAGAAGCACCAAGATGAAGTCTCTGATGTATTCAACCAAGGGCATGTCATAGACTATGCAAGTGTATTTCCAAATGATGGCAAAGAGGGCTTTAAGTGCAAAAGGAAAAGTGGATAAGTGGCGAAAATGGGAACAGACATTTTCATTTATCGAAAGCATAGGTTCACTATATAGTCACAGCGAACGACATGTCACAACGATGTGAATTCAACAGATTGCACTCAAATTGCCAACAAGAAGGTCATTGCAAATGCCTGAAAGACAGTAAAATGCAAAGTGACATCATGTGGCCATTGGACAATGACACGTTTCATATATAATCAGCTTCATTAAGGCTATTTTGATGTACACAGAGTAAGCCTAAGCAACAAACCATATTACAGATGATGGATAAACCACTTTTGTCAGGGAAAACAAAATATTATGTCTACGGGAGGAAATGTCAGACTTCATGATTCCATCTACGCACATAGCAGGAACATAATTGAATATTTCTGGATCAATGAAACAAATGTTGCAAAAATTGCTTTTCAGGAAATGAACCTGGATGCAGGAAAAATTCCATTCTTTGTTGCTAAACCAGATGCCAATTCCGGTCAATTTTATGAAGAATAGACTAGAAATACGTTAGTCTTGCTTAAAACCTTAAAGGAGCAGTCCTACTTTGTGACGAATGAATCTTAAAATTAAGATTATTAACAATAAAGAAGGGCAGTCTTATTAATAATTGCAGTTCATTTACCGTAATTCAGAAATCACGATGGTCATATATATACTAGCGTTTTCAATGTCATGGCAGAATATTTCACAATTCTAGACAATTTTTAGCAAAAGATGGTCTGGAAAAGATGGACTTCCCCTTAATAATAAGTTTTATGCCTGAATGATCACTTTTCACAGTGAAATAAAGTCAGGCCAAAAAAAGATCTCACTTTCCTGCAGTTGTGAAAGCATATTTTGCAGTTTTCCCAATTTTAGGGTTCTAGATTTGCTCATAATATTATTTTCTCTTAACTTTTCTGGCCAATATCCTGCATTAAAAAATAACTTGTGATGAGGTTCTCTTTAATTTGCATGTTCCTTATTGTGGGATGCTTGTTTTCAAAATGCAAATTTTAATTTACATAATCAATTTTTTAATGCATGCATGCCCTTCCCATATAACTACATCAATGTTAACAAGTACATGGCAACTGTGCATATATAGTTTGTTTACAATTTCAATGCAGATATTGTATATTATATTTTAACATTAATGAGTGGACATTTATGCAAATCTAAACGTGAAATAATTACCGTGGAATAACTGCATAAGTTGAATTTGGGCACAGCTATGAATTTTTTTTACTTGTAAAAAAATTCACATGCATTATATAGTTGCCAAGTTACATATGGAATTTTTTTTTTAGCATAATTCATATACATCTCCTGTAGGCCTATAATGTAGTGTAAAGCCATAGTCATAAATTTAAGTCAGAAAATTGTTTTCTGGTCCATTTTTGCCTGAATGACCTTTCTTAACTGCAAAGTCAGGCTCTTGCAAGCTTTTAGAGAGCTAGGGTGGGGAGAAAAGATTTTAAAAGGTGACAAGAATGCTTTTGGGAAACAATTTTTGCTATTTTGGCTTCTGTATAATTTTAAAACTGGAGTGCAGCTCTAACATTTGACCTTAAATCACCAAAATCCCATATGCCAAATGGAACCAGGCATGCATATACACGACACAGAGAACAAAACTGAAACCTTATTAATTCGATACCATGCATGAATGCATGGACACATAATTCATAACTTGAAAACAGGTCAGACATTTTCCACGCCAGCAAGGTTAGAACTCAATTTCAAATTTATGTAGGCCTAAAAGGCGGGTGCATGCTGCTTTTTTCAATTTTTCCCAAATTCATTTCACCACATAATCGTGCTATTTTTAATTAAAAAGCCCCAAACTTAAAACTGTTTTTAATCACAATGTTATTAATTATTAATTATCTAGCAACCTTGATTCTCAAGAAGAATTTTCATATTTTGACTATAGATAATTAAATTAATTAAGCTGCCTGTGCCATGGAACAGTAATTTCAGCTAAACCCTTTAATTTAACTCAATTACATAACCTTGTCCTCAGCCAAAATGGCATAATTAGATAATAGTCGTGCTAATATACTACACACGGAATTATGGTAGGCTTGCCACTAAAAAATTAATCTAATTAGAAACAATGATAAATTAAATAAAGAGCAACAACAACACCAAAACCTTATTTAAATTAAAAAAACCACATAAGATTGTAGTTATAGTGTTAAAATAGTTTGTTCTTTCTGAAAGCATGCATATTGATTCTGCAATGAATCGATTACTAACAATATATTTAAACAAATAACATTTTGCAGCATTTTGGAAATAAGCCTACTAGAATTACATGTAGGCTATAAACTTTCAATTTATCAAATATCATTTTATATAAATTCAAGTGACTGTATAAATATCTCACAGTTTAGAGTTCATCAAATAATTTCCAGAATACAATCACATAACAAGATCCTTAATTGAGAAGTTATCATCACATATCAGACGTATCATGATCAAAATGATATTAGGCTACACACGTAGGCCTACTTTACCTTGCAATTTATCAACTCCTGTTAATTTTAAGAAGTTTATAATTATCATCCTGCTGAAAATAGGACGCAAATAATTAGTAAGCTTAAATTAACAAGCATGTAAACATTCTATAAGAATTCTCGATATTTTTTTCCATGTTTAAAAAACAAGCATTTATACCAATTTCTGCAGAAAAATGAATTTCAGAATTAAGGTTAGATTTCTGTAGAAACATATCTGCATCAGAAGAAATCATTATGAAGAAATATGTGACGAATTTTTGCAGGGAAATGCTATAATAATTCTTTAAAAAAAATTCTGCAATAACTTTTAATTATCATTCAAGCACATGCAATACTATAGTTTAAACTAAATGATATTCAAAAGTGCAGCTGAGATCTTAAATTTAGACAAGACAGGCTAGACAGCCAATACCTTAATTTGCAAACTATTTTGGTACTTTATGATCCAACCTTCTGGTAAACTGAACTTAAGTGACATTCATGCCTGTTTTCCGATTGTGACGTCAGAGCACGGTCACGTGTTTAGCTGTCAGTTCATATTATAAAGACAAAGCATAACGCCATGCATATAACACCAGCATATGTAAATAATCACTTTAACCCACCCATCTCAAAGGAAAAAGTGAATAATCAAGCTAAGCCTAAAACAGTTAAGATATTAAATATCTTATACAGACTTCACGTCTATCGACTGGACATTAAAATCATTAATGATAACCAAGAAAAAATGTTAAACTATATAGTGGAGCCTATTTATTAGCGGACGTCAAGAGAATACACAAAACTGGGCGCCATTCACCATTTGAAATTCAAGACATGAATCCATAAAAATAAAAAAAGGAAAGTCGATGTCCAACAAACAGGACTTTTAATGAGTTGTAACGAGACATGTTAAACTTCAATTTTAACTTTTTAATAACAAGTCTAATGACCTTTTCTGTCAAAAAAGGCAAGATAGCTGGCCTCCTCAAATAAGTGGGAAATTACATGACCTATACGCCCATGGCATCTATCTCTCCCTATATACATATATATATTTATCTCCAGTCTGCTTCAGTGCCACTATTGTCCACCATTCTGGCACCTTATGATAGAAAACCTGGCAATTAAAATGACAGAGTAGCCCACATGTAAGCGAAAATGTTCTCATTTCTATATAACTTTTCATGGTAAATGCAAAAATGTATACAAATCCATGCAAAAATGTATCTCTGATTGGAGTACCATTTGTCGATGTCATCATCGAGTCAATAAGAATCTTCTTCTATAGATTTAGTCAAGTCTTAAACAAGATTTCATTGAAGTTGCACTGCCAACTTCAAATCGAAACTTCAGTAGTTTGTAAACAATGTTGCAGTTGTTTGATGATGTCATCAGGAGATGACGACAGATGTCATGGTAACGTGACATGCAAGATACAGTACACACGAATATAGGCCTACTTCATTCAAATCATGTGTGTCATTTCAAAACAAGCACAAGTTTGGTATATGCTCACCCATAGCATTGCTTATCAATGAAAAAAGAATGACACCTGCAGGGTGAGGAAACCGCCAAACAAGTCAAATAAGTCACAATGTAAAGCTAGTCTTTTTAAAAATAAGCATATATCGATGGCTTAATTCACAAGTAGCGAATAAGCCAACATTTGCTTTGGAGATTAGAGCATTTCTATTGAAAAAAGGTGTAATTTGAAAATAAACAATGTTAAAAGTGTTAAATTTGGTGAACAGATGCAACAAAACATATAGGGAATGTGCTCATTTTTGTTAAATAATTAAATCAGTAAATTAATTATGTAATTTGAGAAATAAAATGCTTAACAATGTCCATTCGCTACTTGAATTTGGTTAAGTTTACAGGAAAGCGACATAAATAAAAGTGTAAAGTAGCGAATGTGCACACCCATGGCAATTAGTTTGCCTTTTGAATAAAGTGAATGCAAAAAATATGCAGATAATGTGACACTGTATTGTTATAAAAATCCATGTCATGAGCAATTTTGAAAAGGTAAACTAATGAATGGTACCAGGCCTGAATGGTACCATTCACTATTTTTAACTTTTAGGGATCGATGATACCTTTTTGGATATTTGTTATTCTTCACTTTGGTCACTTAAACAATTATTGGTTTAAACAATTTCTGTAATTTTAGGTTAATTAGGGACACTTCCAGGATTTCAATGGTTCACTTATATCATTTTTGACAAATTGGCTCATTCGCTACTTGTGAATTAAGCCATCGATATGTTATGAAGTAGAATAATGTTCCCAACTTCCCTAATAATTCCAGGTTTTCCAGGAATGGGGGAGGGGAGACAGACTACTTTTTCATAAAAATTATTGTGACGCTAAGTAGGCCTATATGGTAAAGTAGGTTTACAAACCTGTCCAGTTTCTCTGGACATTTACTCAACAGGTGTCGTGATTTTTCTTTACTATAAGTTACGCTGAGTTGGCCTATAATGAAGTCCCGATAATAATTTTAAATATAAAAATGAGTGCACTGCTAAATGGAATGCCGTTCAATTTAATAATAAAAGCGACAACTATAGGTTGGCTATCGATCACTAGCATTTTTCTTTCAAGAACTCCATCGCGCAGGCGTGAAAATAGCTGACATTTTTCAAGTGCATCTAAAAGGGTATTTCATTAATAACTTAACAATGGCGATGACGTTCGTATAAATTTGCACATGAAAAGCAAGTTGAGGAACTTATGCCAAAATAATTTAATTCGCTTTTCTTTATAATATACCGCATGGCGTATAAATATCTTTGATATATTTCAACACGGCTAGAACTATAATTTTAAGAGAACTCGTTATTTGGCCCATTACTAATGCACCGTGCAAAATGTCACAAGACTCGTGACATTTGCCAGTTAGCATGTAGGTTGTATATTTTACACTTTCCAAGAATATTCTAAGGCTTGTATAAACTGCAGGGTTTTTGGAATATAAACATCAGGGGACTTCAGCTCCGTACGATTTATGAACGTTCTTAATTCATATAATAATAATATGCAAATTGTCTTTCATAACTAAATTTTAATGAGAAATACAACTCATAAGCGCAAATAATTTTAACTGCATGATGATGCATTATCCAGTTTTAAACTGACTATACAGCATATAGCAAGAGGGAATGATAAATAACCTAGCTCCCCTATAACCCACCTGCACGGCATAATGCTTGTTATCACATATATAACATTAATTATTCAGATATGCATGGAAATCCGTGTAACTTAACTGTTTATTCAATGTTATCCTATAATTCATCCCCTCTCATGCTTATTTGCAAAAAGAACAGCTATCACATGATGAGGATTATAACGAAGTTCTAAATCAATTGCAAGGATTCATAAATCTGGTTGAGAACGTCATAAAAATCCAGACATCATACCACATGTATATCACATGTTTCGAAATTATGTAGCACATATAATATAAGTAATCATGCAAATCAATTAATAACATGAGGGACTGGCAAATCTGTAGAAGGATTTCGATTAATTATATACTATACTGCTCAAGCCAACTATAGGCTTGGAACTACTCAGTTCACTCTTTTATTATATACATTTAGGCTATACATTTATAATAACTGCATGCCCTTAAAGTGTGCCCAAATATACCGTTCTCCCATAGGAAGTTTTGATAGGTCTATCTAAAAAATTAATATTGATTTTTTTTGCAGGAAATTCCTCAAGGGAAACAAAGCAAGAAGTGAAATCGTTTATCACATGCTGCAGGCATATAACTTATTAGCTATCTCAACGCACATTTCTGTCTCATTATGCACGACTTTACAAATTTCTTAAATAATTTAATGAGAAAGGATCAAAGAGTTGGAAAGGATATGACCATATAAAGTCGACCTTACAGTTTATTGCATGAAAATGAGACGCCTTCCGTTGACATATGCCCAGTTATATACCAGTTAATAGCTATGGTAAATCCCAGTCAGCCATTGTATAAAAAACCAGAAAGGGACTCAATTCAAATGACGTCATTGTGAAATGAGCTTCATTTGAAAGTAAGATTATTGCGAGATTAGAGATTTTTGTTACTAAAACTAGCTTACTTTGATAATATGAGACCTTGTATTTTAAATTCTGCAAACCTGAAATAGACCAAAATTTTGCCATCTACTGGTTCCATGCCTTGAAGACTTAAAGAGTTTCTATATTAAAGCATCAACCAAAGAGTCCATATATTTTCGTACTTTACACTGGAACTACAGAAATGCAAGTTGCACTTAAATATTTAAGATTTTTCATTTACAATATTACCATCCCAGCAACAACAATATTACCCTCTTTAGGGATCAGTGCCATGACCATCATTTGCAAGCAATATGCCATGTTGGTGATTGGACAATGATGCGTTAAACCCCCTTGGAGGATAGGAAATGGAGTAAAAATGAGATCAAAGACATTCGTTGTAATAGTGCCTGGGTCGTGACCATCTAAGACAATAAGCTGACGCGTGTCCCTATGGGGTCACTTCCTGTGTACCTCAATCATCTTCACGGTTCTACGAGAATATATCATCTTAGTTTCTTCCTTTTTCCACATTATTACATTCTGTCTGTCCACAATGGCTTCTTTCAGCATGTGTTATACTATATATGAGAGAGGACATGAGGATGTCATTTTTGCAAGATTTAACAGCCAGCATCTGGTGAATCAATGACATGTGCATTGGATACACGCCTCTTTCATTTCCCCAATGCTCTTTTGTTAGAAAGGTTATCGCTTTTTTTGTCATATCCCAACCACTTGTGGTGGTGCGAAATATCGCATTATGAAAATATCAAGTTTGGGTTTGACTATACAGTTACATACATAGATATAGACCATAGTACACGTGGTAAGAGTGCATTTGAAGTATTATTAGACACACCAATATATTATTTATATGAAAATGATCGAACATGACACCTCGTGGTCGTCAACAGTATCGACCGTTCTGGACTGTCATATTGGGAAACACTTTAAAATATGAGTGCATAGTAATATGGCACAAAATGATTTATTGTAAAATTCTCATGTTAAATGACCATCAAAGAAGCGTTCTAAATATATAGATAACCTATTCAAACTTTCGAAATAATAGAAAGGAAATTAAAAGAGCCTATTTCCCATAGTAACTATTACAGGCAAGAAAATAGAACATTTGTTTGGTTATCTACTAAGCCAATCAGCTAGTATACATTATACAGGGTGGCCCAATAGTAGGGATATCGTTTACTACCGATCAGATAATGGTTACATTTTTACATATTTTACATTTATTTAATTCATTTGCATGTATTTTGTTTACAGTTTATTTACTCTTTACAGATATCGACATTGTGACACTGTTTCATCTTACTACTTGCAAGTACTCAAAATGTCTTTCATCAACCTCGAACCTGTCCAGATCACTGATACGCGCGCAGCATGACACAAATTCTAGTCTGAATCAATCTCCATAGATGTTCTTGAGATGAACTCTTAATTCGTCTACTGTGTAATAAGGCTTACTCACAAACCTTATTCTTCACTATGCCCCAAAAAGAATCCATTAGTGTTTAGATCAATAGTAAACTGTATACCTATACTATTGGGCCACCCTGCATAATGCATTTATAACAGGTTCAACTGGGTATCGACGATTGAAATGACTTTTTTTCTCACAATTTTATAGGTCACTCTTATTTTGAATAGCTAGGCACAGCGAAAGCCCTATGGCATCGTACAGAGTTTCCTCCTATACATATAAGGCCCTATAAGTTATAAATTATAATAAGGTAGAATTTAATAGAATAACGGATTTTGGGTATTTTTGGGGGGGACCCATTTTTGGCTACTATCCAGTTCACTGATTTCTTGAACAGAGTAGGCCTATAACTAAAAGTAAAGATGGTATTGCATTTGCAAACCATTCTCGTTAAGTTTTGGATATTTAGGTTATCTGGTTACATGTAATCCCAGTGGCAAACTAACTACACATCCAGGCCTCATTAGGTAACTTCAGGTTTAAAAAATGCTGTCAGTATTATCCCAAATGATGCTACTAAATGTATAATGCCACCATTCCACGCAAATACTAATAACAATAATAATAAAGTCCATTAAGTCCGTAATAAACTAAACAACATTATTAATGCTAAAAACTAGCTCTTTGGGAAAATGCCTGGTTATGAGATATAATGATGAAAAAGTAAAAAGTAGCCTAGGCCTACAGGGACTTAATTTACAAAGGCTGCAAATCGATGGTTTAATTCACAAGTAGCGAATGAGCCAAAAGTTTCTTTTGAGATAATAGCGTTTTTATGGAAAAAGGTAGGCCTATAATATGGAAATAAACAATGTTAAAAGGGTGAAATTTTAGAATAGATGAAACAATATATATATGTTTTAGGAATGTGCTAATTTTCGTTAAATAACTCAATTAGTAAATTAATTAAGTAATTTGAGAAATAAAAGACTTAAACAGGCACATTGGCTAGTTTGACTTTGATTAAGTTTGCAGGAAAGTGGCATAAAATAAAGTGTAAAGTAGCGAATGTTCACATCCATTAGTTTACTTTTTGAATAAAGTGAATGTAAAAATAAAGCAGCGAATGTTGTCATGCATTCGCTACTTGTATTGTTATCAAAAATCCATGTCAGCAGGAGCAATTTTTAAAAAGTAAACTAACTAATGGTACCATTCACTACTTGTAACTTTTAGGGATGATACCTTGTTGGATATTCGCTACTCTTCACTTGTGTAACTTTAACAATTATTGATTAATTGAATTTCTGTAACTATAGGTTAATTATGGACACTTCCAGAACCACAATATTATTGTACCATTATCTCATTTTTGACTAATTGGAGCATTCGCTACTTGTAAATTAAGCCATCGATGTGCAAATACATTGGTACAAACTTCAGGCTATCATTTCTCATGAGTGAAAAGTAATTTCTTGGGCAATTTATTTTTGATTTCATTTTTAATTAATTTATCCAACAATGGCCAACTCATTAGCCTGCAATTAACAGCAATTGTTCTTCTTTCTTACATGGAATCTAGTAAAATAAGCTTACTTGAACGAATATTCCAGAGATGATTCCACCAATATGGGTACCATGACGCAGGAAAATTTGGAGAGGAAGGACCCAGATAAGATGCATTTGCCATTGGTGCCGAATTAGGCATGTTATCTTGGGTCGAAGCCGTGCCACTGCTGTTTGTAGAACCAAGCAAGCCTAGAAGCTCCTCCAGAATAAAATGCAACAGTTGCTCCGTATTGGAAGCATTCAGTGACGGTTCGGCCTGCTGAGACTCACTGCTAGTCCGACTGCTGCTGCCAGTACCACTTTCCGTTGCCCTAGTGTTTATACTGCCACCAGAAGGTGGACCAGAGTCACCAGAAGTTTGACCTCTACGTCCAAGGTTATCGGGTCTTGGAATCCAATTTCGGAGGTCAGGCCTGGGCCAGGATACTTCACCTGCCAGATGACCCAAACTGGAAGCACGCTGCGGATGCGAGAAAGCCGAATCGAAGGCTACTGTCTCTTCCCGGGGAGCTGTGGATAGTATATTCCTGAAACTAGCTAGTTGGTGGGTGGTGGAATCGCTGGCAGAGTACCAAGATCGAGGATTCAGCCGAGAGCCTGATGGGAGGGATGAGGTGGATGTTGATGGTGACCTGGAGCTGGCAGAATTGACGAAACTGCTAAACAAACTTTTGTTAGTTTAAATATGCAAAATTCAAATTGCACATGAGTTACTAAATTTGGAGTATATTGCATTAGAAGCCTGTTAAATGGAATACCCTATCTCCTGAAAGCTACCATTTGATATTAATATTTTCACAAACCTTTGCCGGCGAGCCTCTGGCCTCTGTAAGGAAGATGCCCACTGGGCATGCACTGTATGCCCTAAAATTAAATTTAAGTTTATAAATAATTTGCATTACCCGGTACAAAAGCAGAATGAATAATAGCAATGATGGGCAGTTTGTCAAGAAGGAAACGTAAAAAATCAGGCAGCTATTTTATTTAAGAAGAATGCAAAATTCAAAAGTACAGCACAAAACTCATTCTAGTACGTATGCCACTACTCAGAAAAATTATTTGCCGAAACACAACAACTAAATGTTAAAATACAAGTCATTGGGTACAAGCAAGTATGGCATCATGACTTCATGCACAATTTTTATGGTGGCAAATGAGAATAGTGATTAATGGGCCGGTTGCACCATGCCCTGGTTAAATCCCCAGTTGTGCTATCTCCAATTACCAAATAAACCGAGCTCATTCTAACATGCGTTGCACCAACTTTGTAAATTAAAATTAAGTGCAGTTTTCGTAAACTTAAATTACAAATACTAGATCTACCCGACGTTCGCTTCGCGAACATACATTAAAACATTGAAATTATTAAATGGTCTTTACTTTTCTATCTGTAAGTAATGTATATCAGGGTCGTAACTACCGGGGGTGCAGGGGGTGCAAATGCACCCCCACCCAACTCTACATGGGGCGCCAAAATCCGAATTTCAATGGGAAAAATGTTAAAGATGTTCAGTTTTGTTTGTCGGACGTTTTGTTGTCTCCAATTACCAAATAATCCGAGCTCATTCTAACATGCATTGCATCAACTTTGTAAATTAAAATTAAATGCAGTTTTCGTAAACTTAAATTACAAATATATAGATAGGATTTTTCTGTATGTATATCTTTAACTTAATGAGAACGTGCAATAGTTCTTTTACCATTTTTTTTTTGAATTTAACCACATGCAAAAGTTTTTTTTTGTAATCCATAATATATATCTCCTATGCTGATGGCACTTTAAACCGAACATAAACTCCCAATTTCGGGAGATAAGTTTAAACTTAGATTTTAACCTGCATTTTTGCTAAACAACGTTGGTGCAACGAAGCACGTGGGTTAAGTACAAGAAAAACCAAGTTTTTCATTTAACCAGGCATGGTGCAACCCGCCCTAAAAGATTTGCAAGGCAGTAATTAAGCTGAAATTACTTAATTAATTTACTAATTTAATTACTTAACAAAAATTAGCACATTCCTTAAAAAAATATATCATGTTGTTTTATCTGTCACCAAATTTCAGCCTTTTAACATTATTTCTAAGTTATACCATTTTTCCATAAAACGCTATTACAATATCGCAAAACCAACATTTTTCATATTCGTCACTTAATTAAGCCATCAAAATATTTGCAATGCCACTTTTTACCATAATTTTTAATTTAATGCAGAATTCTACCAAAATCTGCGTATGACACCATAGTGAAAATTCCAGCATAAAATAACCAGTATAACAATAATATTGGTATAGTGTTTCAATTGACGTACTGGTTAACTGGCATACACAAATGATAACCAATGAAACCACTAAAGCACCAATATTACCAATATTATTGGTTATACCAGCATTCTACTGGTTATACTAGTATTATAATAATTATACAGGTATTATACTGGTTATATACTGGGATAGTGTAGGCTACAAGAAGTGCGGTTCATTAGGTCATAGGGGTGTACAAAGGTAAACTACTGCAGAAACATTTTTTAAGGTTTACCAATATACCAAAATACAAGTATACTAATACCCAGGAAAAAATTTCCTGCACAATTACTGCAATAAAAAGTATATAACTGCAGTATTAGTGTAATAAATGACTGCA
>JAQIXP010002882.1:0-14122 GCA_034700285.1 Proteroiulus fuscus
CAAACGAAGGGCTCAAAGATTTGAAAGATTACAAACAAACATCGCTCATGTGAAGTTAAATAAAAGGTGGTAAAAATAGCTAGGATTGCCATATGCAGAATGTATTCTGCACAAGATATTGTCAGGGTTCCCACGAGTCCTGTAAATCCTTGAAAATCCTGGGAATAAAATGGAGTCCTGAAAAACGTTTTTCAATTCTTGAAAGTTCTGGAATTTATTGATTTTAGCCCATTTTTTAGTATCTTTGAGCAAAATATTTGCCTGCTGCGCCATTTTCTTTCAAATTTTGCAAATATGTACAACTCATTTAAATTTTCGCCTGCAGTCCAAATTTTGAAACATTTTTTAATGGAGAAATAGGTATTTCTGGTGATTTTGAATACATTTTTTATTGTTGTTGAGCAAGAAAAGTTTCCTGCTGCTCCATTTTCTGTCAGTTTTTGTCATTATGTACAAAATCATTTAAATTTTTGCCTGTGAAAAATTTTTAATTGAGAAATATGCATTTTTGGTGCTTTTTAGCCCATTTTTGAGTGTTCTTAGCAAAAAAAAAGCTTATGAACAACGAGTAACAAAAATTATTATAAAAAATGTTAACTTGGGTAGGTAATCTTTGCTTAAAAAGTCCTGTAAATACCAAAATAAAAATCCTTAAAAGTCCTGGATTTTTATTTTTTTAATGTGTGGGGAACCCTGTATTATGCATTTATGTAAATAATTCCCTGCACAAGACAGTAGCCTATACCTAAAAGTCATATAGGTGTTTTTGTGCAGAATTCTGCACTTATTTTTATGAGTATGGAGTTAAGTTGAATTAGATACTAGAAATCTGACTTTTAACCATTAGTAGGCCTACTGTGATTTAATTGCTAAAGCAATTATGTTTTGGATATTTTGAAATGGAACATGTAATTTTTACAAAAAAATTAAAAGTTTGGACTGCTCACCCAAATTAATATTGTTGCAAGAATTGGAAGACATAATTTATGGATGACTCTAGGCTCTAAAATACATTTTGCCAACATTTTTATTACTATTTTATTGGGATGTTACAATGAGAGTGAGGGGAGTCATAGCATTTGTTACAAAGTGTTATAAGGCAAAGATGATTGAAAATTTAAAAAAAAAATGTTACAAGATAATGTTTATTCTTTCCAAATTCAATTAAAGATCAAGATCAAGTGTTAAAGATAATTGTAGTTTTGAACATTAAAACAACTATTACAGTTGCTATAAAAAATTAATCATTAGCTTTTTAATTTGGTTTTATTTTGCTTTTCTGATGTTCGTAGCAATAAATCGATGGCTTAATCCAGAAGTAGCGAATGAACCAACTTGTCGAAAATGAGATAAGTGAACCATTGTGATCCTGGAAGTGTCCCTAATGAACCTAAAGTTACAGATCTTAATTTAACCAATAATTGTTAAAGTAACACAAGTGAAGAGTAGCGAATATCCAGCAAGGTATCATCCCCAAAAGTTACAAGCCATTCGTTAGTTTACCATTTCAGGATTGTTTGTGACATGGATTTTTTGCATTCACTTTATTCAAAAGGCAAACTAATGGATATGCACATTCGCTACTTCACACTTAATTTATACGTATCGCTTTTTTTTTTAAATTAATCAAAGACTAAAGTCAAACTAGCGAATGTGCATTTTTAAGCCTTTTATTTTCACAAATTACTTAAGCCATTTTAGGCCTACTAATTTAATTATTTTACAAAAATTAGCACATTTCCTATAAAATATATCCATGACGAATAGATAGCGAATAAGCCAATTTGTCGAAAATGAGATAATTGTAATTCTGGAAGTGTCCTAAATGAACCTAAAGTTACAGAAATTAAATTTAACCAATAATTGATAAAGTTATAGAAGTAAAGAGCAGCGAATATCCAACAAGGTATCTTCCCTAAGAGTTACAAGCCATTCGTTAGTTTAGCTTTTAAGAATTTTTCGTGACATTAATTTTTATGCCAATACAAGTAGCGAATGTGCTGCTGGGTTTTTTTTTGCATTCAC
Source organism: Proteroiulus fuscus (assembly GCA_034700285.1). NCBI lineage: Eukaryota > Metazoa > Arthropoda > Diplopoda > Julida > Blaniulidae > Proteroiulus > Proteroiulus fuscus. The sequence goes on from JAQIXP010002882.1 coordinate 2,026, forward strand.
TTTATTGAAAAGGCAAACTAATGGATATGTGCACATTCGCTACTTCACACTTAGTTTATTTCGCTTACCTGCAAAAGTGTAATTACAGTCAAACTAGCGAATGTGCATTTTTTAACCTTTTATTTCTCAAATTATTTAATTAATTTTACTAATTTAATTACTTAACAAAAATTAGCACATTCCCTATAAAATATATACATATATTGTTTCATCTGTTCACCAAATTTCACCCTTTTAACATTGTTTATTTCAAAATTTAACTTGTTTTGCTATTATTGCTATATGCTATTATTTCTAAAGCAACTTTTGGCTTATTCACTTCTGATTTAAACCAACGAAATGTAGCTACAACGATAAGTTGAAGCATAGCATATGTTTGAAGGTTGAAGGTACAAGTTTACTTAATTGCTTCTGGAAACTACCACCAGGTGCCCTCAGTGCACAGAGGAGCAAACCAAACAGTTTCCTCAATAGAAACGATATTGATTTTGTGATCTAGATCCACGAATTTTGGCTTTTACTGCTCTATCTCTCCTAGGAAAGTTGTTAATTGGTGTGAGACGATTCAGATATGAGCTACCAATAAAAATTTTCTCACACATTTTTGGGTTTCAGTAAGCTTGGGTTGGGCAAGTTCGTAGTTTGTTTACAATGGGTACGCTGTAGTAATTGAGATCGTTTATTCCCAGGAGTATGACTAATATAACTTTATTGCTTTATTTTACTACTTTCACACACTGTGATCTAAATACAAAGGTCGACATTGTTTACCAAAAAAGTGACCCATTCACATGTGGGATTAATTTGACACGAAGTCCAGTCAGTCAGCGGTGAATCAACAATCGTTTTTATGGGTGTTATTAGGGAAGATAAGGATTAAATGGATTGAATGTCCACAAGGGATTAGTGAGCATTGAGTTTCGCAATGCACGTGCAAAGCAGATGGTGTTTTATTACTGTTTACATTTAAGAACATACATAGGAATAGAAAGAGATTATACAAGGTGCCTCAAAAGTACCAACATGCTTTGCTGGTTAGTGAAAAGATGAACAAATTTGTAAGCATTTAGAAACTATGCAAATGGCAGAAGTTCCCACTGAAGGGGCGATTATTATGCACTCTAAAATTAGCAATATTTTGGCTATTATCCATATATTAGAGTTGAGTACGAACCAGTGCAAAGCTAGATGTGTTCTTTTTTTGTCACAGGGTGGCGCCACCTGTTCTAGACTTGGCATGATAAGCCGTTTTCAAGCTTTTCGGAGCATTTTAATAAAACATACCCTAATTTTATTACCGGTTTAGGTTATTAATGACTTTTAGAACATGCTACTGAAGTTATTTCTGTAATTTGTTAAGGAAATACCTTTTTGATAGGCTCTACTTCATAGACACATTTCATTGTCCCAATTTCGTTATTTCGCTGCTATATCTTCAAAATTTTAACGGGGGTCATAAGGAACTATGGAATGTTCTAGTGTTTGTACTTGCTTCGGCAGTACATATACTAAAATTGGAACGATACAGAGAAGATTAGCATGGCCCCTGCGCAAGGATGACACGCAAAATCGTGAAGCGTTCCACATTTTTTTCCCACTTTTTTCATATATTTCAAAAATTTTCCCGTGAGATTCATTTTTGAACTACCCCTGTAGTTTGGCATTTGACAAAGTCCACAGTAGCAAGTAGCAAGGGTCATGTGCCAGCACTTTTCAATGATAATGGAACAATGGAACAATTTTTTCTGACATGGCCACCAAAACGAGGAAAAGTCATTCAAAAAAGTGTTGTGAGAAGCGTAGACTAGCATAGAATAGTTAGGTAAATTAACAGAGGGTTTATTAATTCACTGGAGTTGTGGTAAATTAGTGGAGTTCACTGCAGTCTGGAGTTGACGGAGAATTGCTAAGGAGTTGCAGAAGAGATCAACAGGGAAGATACTGTGCCTATGTGGAGGAAACCAGGGTGTGACTGAGTGCATTATCTTTCATGGTGGAGGTGCGGGGTAAGACCTACCTGATCTGCAACAACTTTGCCACATCAGGAGTGGGTATTTTGGGACTGAAATAGCAAGTAATTCTAGTGAATTTGGGCAGGCGCTATTTTGAATGTTACGCCTCTGCAAGTCGAGCGAGTGCTTCACTGCGTGGCAGTAGTGCATTGCAGTTAAGACTGCTGGGTGAAGGGGCACTCAATTGTACTGGAGTAGCAAGGAATGGCGGAAGAGACGCAAGGTACCTGTAGGAAATGGCGTTGGAGCTGTGCTGCCGTGTTGAGAAACAGTGAAGTCTGGTGAAAGCCCAGTAGTACGGCAGAAGATGCACAAGGTACCTGCTGTGGGAAATAGCGGAGGAGCCAAGGCTGTAGCTGCCGGGGGGGAAGGGGGGTGGCTGCCCTTCCTGACTCGATCAGAGGGGGCAGCAAAATGCTAGTCTCGGAAGAGGCGCAAGGTACCTGTAGGAAATGGCATTGGAGCTGTGCTTCCGTGTTGAGAAACAGTGAAGTCTGGTGAAAGCCCAGTAGTACGGCAGAAGATGCACAAGGTACCTGCTGTGGGAAATAGCGGAGGAGCCAAGGCTGTAGCTGCCGGGGGGAAGGGGGGATGGCTGCCCTTCCATACTCGATCAGAGGGGGCAGCAAAATGCTAGTCTCCCTCCCGCCCACTTGAAATTTTTGGACTAATTTTAACTTATTTTTGAGGGTTTTTGAGTAAAAAATTCACCTGAGGCACCATTTGCTGTCTATAAAATGGCAAAATTTGTGATTGTTTTAACCAATTTTTGAGGGTTTTTTGAGTAAAAAATTCGCCTGCGGCACCATTTGCTGTCAATAAAATGGTAAAATTTGAGATTTTTTTAAACCTATTTTTTGAGGGGTTTTTAAATAAAAAATTTGCATGCACGCCATTTTTTGTCAATTTTTGCAGTTATGTACAAAAGCATTCAAATTTTCGCCTGCAAGCCAAATTTTAAAGAAAAAAAATTTGGGGCAGCCCCTTCCCCTAAAGAAATGGATTTCTGGGTATGGCCCTGGCTCTCAGGGGTGGCAGTAAAGTAAAATCCACTCTGCCCCCCCCCCCAGATTGCCTGACCTTGCTACGGCCCTAGGAGGAGCCATGCTGCCGTGTTGAGGAACAGTAAAGTCTGGATGACATTTTTGAAGTGTTGGAGCAGTGGCCAAAGGTGGGAAAATGTGGGTTTGCACCTCTCCAACAGCCAGGACGAGGATGGTGTTTTCCCTGGACTGGAAAAATGAGCACCTAGTCGCCAACACCGGGAGAGATGGAAACGGACATTTGGCAATGCGTAGATTCGCCGAAACAGATGTAAAAGGATCGCAAGCCCAGGGTGGACCCTGCTCCTTTATGTGGACCTCGGCAGGGTCGCCAAAATGGACTTAAGAGGATCAAAACCTCAGGGTGGTCCCGACTCCTTTCCGAGAGTTGGTTTGGGATTGTTCGGCAAAGAGAAAAACGTCTGAGCAGAAGAAAGTGCAGTGCAGCCGAAGAGGGTTGGACTTTTTTGTAATATTGCGAACTTGGAGGACCAAGTTGAAGTTTGGTGGGGGGTGTAAGATTGACGCCATTTTCCCCACCCAAATGAGTGTTTTTAAAGACGTTATTGTGAGTTGTTTTTGTAGTCATGATGATTAATTGATTTATGCAAATTTGTAGTCACATGATGATGAAATTTCTTTCTTCTGTGACAAGTGAGCACCATCTTGGCTTTGTGTTTTTAGTCAGTCTGATTACAAGTTGGGAGGATAGAGTGGATGAGTGCAGTTGTGTGCATGATTAAATGAGTAAGTGTTACTATGGATTAATATTGTGCAGAGATATATTAATTGTTATTAGTTAATATTGTGCAGAGATATATTAATTGTTATTTGTGTGAATAGTATGAATGTGGAATAGTAAGGAAAACAAACAGGGTTTATTAATTCACTGAAGTTGTGGTAAATTACTGGTGTTCACTGGAGTGGAGTTTATGGAGAATTGCTAAAAAGTTGCAGAAGAGATCAACATGGAAGATATTGTGCCTACCTGGAGGAAACCAGGGTGTAACTGAGTGCATTATCTTACACTAAGCACAGGAGGGAAATACTTTCACAGGGCAATAGGCTGAGAGCACAGTCAGTGGAGCACAGGGGTTAGCACAACTCTTGGCATGGGAACAGGGCTTGTGTTCCAGGGTCCAAGCTTGGCTAGAGTTGGGTCTGAGGGTGAGACCTGAGAATAGTGCTGCCCATGGAAAGCTGCATACAATCATAAGCTCAGAGTAAGGGTCAACAACCAATCAGGTGCTGGAGGTGAAGACATGCTGGAGGTACAGTTAATTACCTATGGGACCAGCCAGGTGCACGTGCAGGAATTAACCCAAAAGAAGGTGGAAATTGGCCCATAAGGTGGTGGGAATTGGCTTTAAAGGTTGCAGGAAAGCATGGCGGGAAGGGTAAGGCACCAGATTTATAGGGGTATTTCACATAGCCACCTCAGACTAGGCCATTCCTTGGGCATAAAAACAGGAGGCCAAAAAATAATGACTGGAAACACTTAAAAGCAAAAAAATACAGTTTACTAAAATAAAACATGAAAAAATTGATTATACAATTGAACTACAAGATAATGAGAATAAAAAAACTACAAAATTAAAAGTTTGGGCTGAAGCCTTCGTAGAATGACATGGAATCAGTGGCATCAGGATTAGATGGAGTTGTGACAAGGGTGTAAGTGTTGGACCGGAAAAACACAACGAGGGCCCAGATGCTTGAACACCAAGATACAAGCCAGAAATGTTTCCGGAAAGCCAACAAACATCAGTTACTACAGCAAAGCATCACAGGGCCGGCTGGAGGAAATTGGGCAATAAGCACCACAAACATAACCGATGGAGCAGGACAGCAGTGGATAACAGATAGTAGATTGTGATAAAGGCAAGGGACAATGGATAACAGGCAGAGAAAATGTCAAGGCATGGCAGGTAGAGACAACTGATGGTGCCAGATGACACATTAACGGAGATGGCCAGATAGGAAATAGAAAGGCAGGAGTGTTGATAGACAAAAATTCAGAGTCCAAAATAAAAAGAAAAGTCGACAATTCACAAATGGCACGAACAGGGTTAGCCGAGAAGAAGCCTGAAGAAATGGGTGACAAGCTTGAGAGTAGTGGTGGCAAGGGCAAAAAAGACAGAAAGAAGCTGGTAAGAGCAGCCACCTTGGTGGGTGATGAACTGAGGAGGAACACTAGAGATGCACTGGGCATGGCAAGCAGAGAACCCCTTAAGGCGAGAGGCAGTCAAGGAAAAGGAAGACCAAGACAAGGACTGCTAAGACAAATCTAGTGGCAATTAAGGATGGCATGGCTAGCAAATGACAAGTCCAACAGGAACAAATAGGGGAGTCAGAGTCCAAAAAAAGTGCAGGCATAGTGGGTGACAATGGTGACAAAACTTGTTGCGGAGCGGTCAGCACAGCCGAAAGCAATGTCCAGTGGAGCGGCGATGGTGTGAGGTGGGGTGGATGATGACCAAGTCTCGTTTAATTGGCAGCAGAATACTAGCTGCAGAAGCTCTGGGGGTCACTGGGGACAAAGGCGGTGGTGATAAGCCAGACAAGCCAGGACAAGGAGGACAGCAACAGGCACATTGTTGGTGGGAGCAGCCCCTATATAGCTGTGTTGAGAAGGCAATGCGAGGGGAGGCACCAAACAGGTGAAAACAGAAGCACTGAAAGCTGGAATCAAAAAGTCGGATAGGGCCAGAACTTGGCCAAGCGGCTTACAAAAAGGGACGGAAACATCGGGAACGTCTAAGAAGATAGGTCCTGCACCACAGGCAAACCATAGGAGAAAGTGGTGACAGGGTCATTTTCAAAAAAAGCGCTGATAACATTGAAGCACACCCAAACCATGTGCTGAACCAAAATCATGGCCGAGAAAGACCAGGGGCCGGGGTAGTTAATAACAGTGAACAACCCCAAAGTAGGAGCCAGGGTTGTGAGAGGCTACAGTAAGGTGAGGCCATGGGGACGAGGGCTGATGGATAGGGAGATCAGCTGCCCTTACCGTGGCAATAGATATCATGGACAAAGCTGCCCTGTATCCAAACATGCGCCAGATGGCGAGGACACAAAACTGATGGGAATATGGATAAGGTGGTCAGGAAACGGGGAGACCAAGGCTGGAGAAATCAGAGAAAGAACTTGAACCTGGTGCGGCTTGATTGGCGGACCAGAGGGAATCAGTGATTCAAGGGACAGAAGCGCTGAATGTGCCTGGGCTGGTAACAATGCAAGCACAAAGCATTGAAGTATGGGTGAGGGAGAGATGTGAGCAGGAACAACACAAACAAGCAAGAAGCGAGTTATGAAGGAAAACAAAAGCTGGGAACTGGGAAAGGAGAAAAACTTAAAGCCTGTGGAGAAGGAAGAGCTTCTAATTTGGCTGTTAACAAATAGCAGAAAAAACTTGTTAAGAGAACATTAAGAACAGGGGCAACAACCCAACGGATATGAGAGAAACCATTTTTAACGTGGTGCATAAGCAGGAGGGAGGCATAAGGTGAAACCATGAAAGAAGCCCTGACATGAAGTTATAGGGTGCAATGGGCAAAGGAGCCAGCAGAGAAACAACAGTAGTACAAACAAAAAGGTTGGAAAAGTACCCAGAGAAGAAGATGGACTGTTGAGGCCAAATGGATAACCAGTGAAATCCTGGAGCTGGGTGAGCACAGCTTAAAGGACGTCAGAGGCTGCTGAGGGCAGGGCATCCTTGGAAGGCAGCAGTAGCAGAATGAGCACGGTGGTCCATGGGACACTACAGTGCAAGGCATTGGGGTCTGAGGGGCCGGGGATGGATGAGTCAATGAAGGTGGCAGTAAGGACAAGGTGGTTGAGCTTAGCATGGAAAACTACAAGGAGAAATCGGCAGCATCCAGGGCACCTTGGGCCAAAGGATTGGGGTCCTAAAAACCGAGTAATGGAATGGCAATGGTAATGGCAATGCCCTGCTGCTTAAAGGCCGATTGCACCTCTATGAAAGAAGCATCGGCTGGGATCTCGGCGAGTGAGGCAGGCAGAGACATTTTAGTAGGGGCAGGTAACACTATTTGAGCACAAATGCATAAAAGATTACAAAACACTGGCAAAAAGAAGACCAAAAACACAGTAACGTACACAAGGCACAAAATAACAGTGGGTACATGGGGCATGGGAAGGCACAAATATCAGGTGGTCACAGGGCACAGTAGCAAGAAATAACACTGGGCGCACAGGGCACGGTAATGCACGAATATCGAACATTCACAGGACATGTTAGCACAATATAACATTAAGCACAATAAGCATGGGAAAGCACGAATATCTTACAGTCAAAGGGGCACTGGGCACTGGTCTGGGAGCACAGTCACTGGAACACATGGGTCGGCACTGCACTGGCATAGAAACAGGGCTAGTGTTTTGAAATCAAAGCTTGGCTTGAGCTGGATCTGAGGGTGAGACCTGAGAATGGTGATGCCAATGGTGAGCTGCAAACAATCGTACACCTAGAGTGAGGGTTTTCCATGTCTTATATAGGACCTGGAAAGAGCCAAGGACCAATCAGCTGCTGAAGGTGAAGGCATGCTGGAGGGTGACTAGGCGTTGCCCAGAATTGGCGTTGCCCAGAATGGCGTTTACAAGAATGGCGTTCCCCAGAAACTGGATAAAAGTGGGTTTGGCGTTAACCAGAATTGGCGTTGCACAGAATAAAAATTGGCGTTAAACAGAAATAAATTGTTTTCAAACAAGACTGATAAACATTTGCATTATCCAGAACGCCCAACTTAAATTGGCATTATGGTATTCAGAAAACGAATTCTTTCGTAAGAGTTCTGATATGCAGTGATGGCAAAGTTGTGTATGCTGAGCTATTACACATGCAGTCAGCTTTTCGAATTTAATTTTGATTGCTAGAAATTAAGTTGATTTAGACAATTGTTAATTTTAATTTTGATTCGAGGATGATTTAATGGCCAGAAAAATCTACTATCTCGGATTCTCTCCAAATTCTTACTGGAAGTGTAGTTTTGTATCCTGTTTTCATTTCTGCTTTTATTTTTCCTATTAACATTAATGGGTAAGTCCCAGGAGTTATGGAGATGTGCAAATTTTTCTCAAATTCTCTCCAAATTCGCACTGGATGTGTAGTTTTTCATCCTTTTTTCTACTATTTGTATTTTTTTCATTTGAACACATTTTAATTTGACACAAAAGTGCTAAGGGGTTATTTCAGGATTTTATGGATTTAATGGATTTTTGCCACAAAAATCAACTATCTCGGACTCTCTCCAAATTCTTACTGGAAGTGTAGTTTTGTATCCTGTTTTCATTTCTGCTATTATTTTTCCTATTAGCGTTAATGGGTAAGTCCCAGGAGTTATGGAGATGTGCAAATTTTTCTCGGATTCTCCAAATTCGAACTAGATGTGTAGTTTTTCATCCTTGTTTCTACTATTTTTTTTTTTCATTTGAACAACTTTTAATTTGACACAAAAGGGCAAAGAGGTTAGTTCAGGATTTTATGGTATTGGTGGATTTTATGGATTTTTTAAAACTATCTCGGATTCTTACCGGCAGTCTATGCAAAAATCCTGTTTTCTATATTGTATTATTTTTTCCATTAGCATTAATGAAAAAGTACCAGGAGTTATGGAGAAGCACACATTTTTTTCGGATTCTCTCGTATATATGATATATAATATATGTATCATATATATTGATATATGACGTAATAAATACTGTATCCCTCCCACAACCGTTTAGGCCTATATAAGGTCTATGCCGCCTATGTTAGTTTTTCTGATGACGTAATATATGCTGTGGCACCCCCACCCTGCACCTTAACCCTGTATACTTGTATAAAGCCTATATGCCTCCCATGTTATATAACGCAAAGGACAGGTTTTATGGGAATGCCTCATTTAAAAATGAATAATTTTATTTTTTAATTTAAGCACACGAGTATAGGCACATGAGAAGATGCACGTGAAATGTGCAATTCTATTTTATATATATATATATACATAGAAAAGTTGTATCTATATATATTTTACATGTTAGCCCTATGCATGTTTTGCAAGTTTACTGAAGTAATAGGGATTAAAATGTAAGTAATAAAGAAAAATCTTTTAATAATATGTATAGTAAAAACATAAAAGGAATGCTGATAAGAAATATCAAGTGTGTAGAGCAAAAGATTTGGAAAAGAGAGCCCCATGTAGATTCTGTTTTTAGAATTTTTCTTAGCTCTTAGCTCTTTTAGTTATGAGTGAGGGAAGTAAGTAAATTTTAAGACGATACACATTACCTGGAGTTTTCCTGTTAAAACGAGTGTTAATTAATCTTCAAATATTATCTTTTATAAACTTTTCAATCTAAGACTTAAATCATCAATTCTTTTGTAAAAAAATAAATTGATTTATATTGACTGCAATATATATATATATATATATATACCGGTATATAGGCCTACTATCTACCATGTGATGTAACTAAAATTTGTAATACGAGCGTATACCAGATGTGATGCTTAGTATTTAACTAATCACTTGACGTTTATTTTTACAGGTGCTGAAACATGTGTCAACAAAGCAACTGAAATGCCATGACTATTTTTTGTAAAACTCTTCGAGAAAATGTCCCTACAAAATGGTGCCATCATTCATTTTGCTATGGTTTTAGCCATAGGATCAACATTTTGTGAGAAAACCAGTTCAGTTGGGAAAAAATGTCTGATGCTCTTCCCTGTTTATGCATAAGTCATCAAGAAATTTTATCAATGCAATTTTCTATGAAACCCTAATTTCATGAAAACCCTCTATATTTTTATGGACATTAAAGTTATATGCCGGTTATCAAATGGGGCATTCTGCCAGTTTCAATAAGTGGTTATCCAGAAGTTTTTTCTACTATATTTTGCCATCATTCTTACTTCAATGAACTAAACCTGTGCATAATTGACTTTACTGGTGAATGCCATGAAATGCTACTATCACACTCAGATTGTGATTACCTTTGGAAATGCTTCGACAGATATAAACATTAACGTGAGATGCTGGAAGTTTTACAGAATGATTTGAAATTATCAACTTATGTTATAGAAATTCACCCTACAAAATTGCGTCATTTTTTCTGCTGCTATTCAACAAAAGCTTCATGCACAATTGTGACAATTGGTGTTTATCTGTGAATACCTTGGGATGCTACTATCACATTCGGATTGTGAATGACTTTAGTAGATATGGACAAATTGACTTTACGCAAAATGCTGTAATTTGTGCTTCAGAGAAGTCTCATCAAACGTTTTCAGGTAAGATGTATAACATTCATTGTTCTTTTGCTAATAGTTAGGATCCCCAGTGCCGTTTGTTAGTAAGCCAGTGATTTTATTTCCATTCAAGTTGGAATTTTGCAATATTGCATTACTAAAAATTCCTTCCGAATGGCATTGTTTGTTCTCTTGTTTGAAAGTTTCCAGCACACTTTACCTCCGAATATCCCAAGCGTTGCCGGTGTCACATAGTCTGGATGTGGAGTTCTGTCCATTCATTTTGCATTTGCATTTGTTGGTGGTCTTTATGTGGCTTTCACATTCATCTACTTCTCACCTAGTGCTTTATACATTCATCCTTCTTATCTGGGTTCAAACATGTTCTGGTTATGCCAGTGTGTTGAAATTTTGAAGCTGCTGTCAAGAAATCCATGATGTCATCTTTTTGCCAAACTCTGAAGTCATCCATGCCTTTCAACGAAATGATGCCTTCAGTCCATACTGCCTCCTTACTTGTCAAGAGACATATTTATTTAATTAAATTGTCAATGGTTCCTGCTCTTCTGCTAAATAGTTGTTCTCTGAACTCCATGTCCAGACTAATCCAAAATACTTTAGGGTGGTCTTTAGTGCCAAACTTGGCCTTTAGTATGTGCTGTTCCCACTCTCTTCTGAGATTAGGGAGATTCTGTTTTCAATACCAGTAGTACCTCCAGTTCAGTGCCTAAAAAGCTGACCTGTGATGGACAAATGCCATTTATCTTTCCCAAATTTATCCAATGAAGGGTCATGGTTTATACCTAATATCAGGAACTAGCAATATGATTGGATGAAAGCTCAATCCAAAACAACTAAAAGAAATAGATGGAAATTAGTTTGAATAGCACAGACCACCCTATGATTCCCTTCAACGCACAGTGACCTCTGACCCCACGTGGCTAATGGGTCAAGATTCTGCTGGATTAGTCTGCAGTTTGGCCAGTGTGCAGTGATAGCTAATCAGGCAGGTTCGTGTCATGTCGTGATTCACTTAGGGATTTTTGGTGTGTTTGGAGGGATTTTGGCGACACTCGGCAGAGACCCCTCGTGAGAACAGCAACCTGTTAGTGACCATTAGTAGATTGCTATCTGTGCAGCAATAGTTAGACAAGTTATTTCATAATTATGATGTATTTTTATTTGTTTTTGTGTATAAAAATCACTGGCTTTGCATGTGTTTTATTTATAGGTAATCCATACCAAATTGCAGTTAGGATTGATTGCATGTTAGTGTTGATTAAGTTATTGATGTGATGATCTGAGAACACAAAACGTTCTTGTAGCCCCATTTTGAGCAATTTTGTCTTTGGCAAATGTGTCAATTATTCTAGGTTTACTAAGTTTTTCCGTAGATAAAACAATTCCAACTTTAAACAAAAGGGAAATCCTATTGTGAGTTACTGGTCTTTTAAATCGAATGGCATGTTAGAACAAGCTATTTTTAAGTTAATAGCTAAAATAGTGGAAAGTGCATTATTGTTATGAAATATTTCTTTTAGACTTCTTGATTTTTTGGCTGAACTTTTTCCTTTGTATTAGCCTTATTATTTTTTTTAATCCAATTAGATTAGGTTATAATTGCCTTATATTACTATGAAATATAATATGTAGATTACTGATTTAGAATATATATTTTCAAACACGAGTGTAGTGTAGTATGATCTTATAATATGTTAGGGGAGACCGGGGCTAGTTGAGACACTTTTTAGGTCTGATTTTTTTAAAACTAAATCGTCCACAACACAAGTTTG
>JAQIXP010002883.1:0-14118 GCA_034700285.1 Proteroiulus fuscus
ATATGTACCGTTAGTTAACATGGAGATTCCCATAGGAGCATGCATTTTTTAAAAGTGTGGACAGCCCCCTTAAAGGGCATTTAACGCTATAAACATTTATTGCTAGATGACACCTTCCAAAAAAAATTTTAAATAATTTCGAGTGATTAACGTGCTAAGGTGCTTTTCCTTAATTTAATAAAGCCAAAAGTTCGAGCAATAGCCCTGAGTAAGAATGTTAACTTCTCAAATGTTATTTTGCAAGAAAATGTTGTCCACCAAGTTTTCATAACCAGGCAAGATAAATTGTCCGAATAGTCTCATACATCACGTATTATATCTCAAATAGAAAAATGGCACCACAAAGTGAAATATTTTTATCTAGGCGTTTCAACATAAATTTAAATAAATTTGGAGCAAGTTCAATTGTATCAAAAGTCCAATAATGCCTTCCATTTTATATCAAGCCCAGTTGGCTGAGTGATCAGCTCTCTTTTCTGGCACAAGCTTTACAATCACCTACACCCACATGCCTACAATTTCATTCCTTGCCAATTACACTACAGGAGAAATCAATTTAGTCATTCACCTCAAGAAGTGAAACATAATTATCGACTGAATTGCATGCAAGCAATATTATCACATCTGGTAAATATATATTTACAGGATTTAACTCTCCTTTAATTTAAATTCTCGATTAGTTTCTATTATTGAGATTTCAACATTTTCTGTGATTGCTTTTCGAAATTCAGCAAAAACATTTTAAAAAATGTATATCTCGCTTTACAAAAATAAGAGAAATTCTTTTAAAATCACCACTTTAAAAAGTAGGTATGCTCATTCAAAGACAACTGTTCGAACCTTTTCTCTTATGTAAGTAGACACTAAAATTGCTTTTCAAAGGATATTAAAAAATTATGAGAAATTCAATTTAAATATGACATTTAAATCTACAATGAGGTTGGAGCACTTTTCCTGATCTTGAGAATTGCCCCATCATATGGCATATTTATGCTAACTGTTGGGTTCTGATTATTAAACTGAAGATACTCAAAATGTGAAACAACCCAGCAATTATTTTATTCCGCAAAGTATAGCAAATCACTCACCCTGAAGTAATGCAGATCGTGCCAAAGTAAGAATTTCTGGTAGAATAGCATCCGTGATATTAGCAAGGCATTCTTGGTGTGCTCGTGAAATATTAGTTAAAAGGTTCATTGTTAGTTGTGAAATGTGCAAATCACTTTCACTAATCAGAGGTGGCAATTCGGCCACTACGTCAGACAGCATAACCGGTGTGATGGCACTGCCATAATTTCTCACGAGCACACCCAACAAAGTTAATGTACCAAGCTTGAGAGCCCTTTGGTTTTTACGAAGAAAAGATGCTAATATAGGCATAGCTTCACCCTGTGAAAAAAAAAATAATGGATTGTTAAGCAGATACAAGGTGCAGAAGCAAGAAAAACATTAAATCTTACCAAAATTGGTCTCAAATCAATTTTTAAAGGCGACCCTGCTATTTTTGTGAGAGCTTTCACCGTTGTAAGTCTCGTTATTTCATTTCTTAGTCTATCGAGAAATATGGGAAAGCACACGGTCATTTCTGCCTGAAGATGATCACCCAAATTTGTGATGATTTGTCCCATGCAGGATATCGCCCTTTCCTTCACTTCTTGGTCAATGTCTGCAGCCTTTAACCGTACCAAGGTGCAGTGGTATATATCGCTTACGTAAATAGTAAAATCAAAGCTTGATGGCTTGTCTATTATCAAAAAAATAGTTTTAAACAACCTGCTAAAAATTTAGGGTCCAACTTTTGGAGATAAGCTTACCGAGCGGTCGAAGAACCTTCACCATTTGCTGAAGAACTATGAGAGCTTCTGATGTGATTTTATAGAAAGGATCCCCCACCGCTGCTATGATTGGCTAGAAAAAAAGAAGACATTTGTTTAAAATCGTTCGATTGGCAAATAACAACATATTAAAGAGCTAAGTTTGTACCATAACGAGCACTTTTACATGCGGATGAAATACTTCAGGATCATGGTTAGTAAGTAGGCAATTGAGGAATCCCAAAGTATCAATCTTCATATTCGAACTGGAATTTTTCTCCCTGAAAAGTTTACAATTTTACTCATAAAATTCTAAACTGAAGTTTAGAATAAACAGTTTAAAGAAGCTGTTGCCTACCCTAGAGAATATTGGATCCCAGGAATCAGAGAAGGTATATGATCGGCCAATGCACCTGGTAAAGCATTTACTAATTCAGTAAGAACAGCAAAACTGCCTTGCCGTGTCTTGATGCTTTTCTCTCTCAGCTGTTTATGAAGAGCTTTGACTATATTTGGTACATGGTGTGTTAGCATAGCAGTTGGGCTTCAAATAAAATAACTATTATTAAAGGATGTTGAGACAAAAATTACAAAAATAAACATGAAATATATCTCACCCTTCTTCTTGATCCATCGCATCTGGATCCGACGTCCCTGTTGAAAATGGAGGCTTTGTTTGTTTCAGCAAAGCAATGTATGCATGGAAAATGTCCGTTTTTACATTCTCTTCTCTTTCTGTTTATATTGAAAAACTGTTTCAGCATTTCTTATGTTCATTGTGATTTTTGAATAATGAAAAAATGCTCTCGCCAACCTTTAAATCTAGCAATTAGTGCAGGAGAAATCAGCTTATAAAAATCAATTAGCATCTCGTGCCGTGTAGCAACTACAGCTTCGAGACATTTGGCTGATGCTCGCCTTACTTTCCAGCTCATGTCGTCATCGTCGCTGTACTCATCATCACTTTCGCTGATGGTAAGACAACATAGATTTGCATAAAATTGTAAGAATAACCTTGATTCAGCAATGTTCTGAAATGCACTTACCCTTCTTCATCCTCCATTCCATCAGTGTCCATTGCGTCCTCTTCATCCTCATCATCGTAGTTATAATTTGGGTCGTAGCACAAATATTCCAAGCAAATTCCAATAATCTTAAAAATAAAATAAGCTTAAATTTAAAGCAATTACAGATTCTTGTTTTGGCAGCTAATAGCACAGTAATTTTGTTATCTCTAAATTCTTTATAACTAGTTATAAAACTTATCTATTGGCAAAAATAACTTTGATATGGACAACCCTTCGGTACTGAAAAGGAGTTCTCAATGGTTACGTCAACTTAATACAGCTACATTTTACACATGTAAAATCTGACTTAGCAAACACAAGTATTTTACAACAGATCTTTTTTTTTTTTTAAAGAGTCAAGACATAATTTGACAAATTTCTGCTATCCAGGAAGGATACAAAAATTTATTGACATTATTTCAATTTCAACTCAGTACCCTACAATCAGCATATCATGATGTCATTTGGTAGGGGAAATATCCCACATTCAGGAAGATACTCCAACGTCATAAAGTTGTGACTTAAACATTATCGTTAAATTGAATTCCTAACAATTTTGGATTATTTTTGACAAGATTATTCCATTGTCTTATAAAACGTAAGAAAAAGGACCAATAATAATCATCCGTTCTAGCAAGAATTTCCTTCAGCCAAGGAATTATGTCATGAGAAATTTTTATAAGGGTGAAAAACAGATTTAATCACATTTTAGTATTACAAGCTCTTAGAAAAATGAATTAACAGCAACAGATGGATAATGAAATGCTACCGGGCTGGATGATTCGTCAATATACATAATTATTTCATTTTCTAACTGTTTTATATACTTTAAATTTAAACTAGTTATAAACTTTAATTACATAAAAAAAAAACCACTGAGGTCAGAACGTTTATGGAACATTTAAAAACAATAAGGCATGGGATCAAAGAGCTGCATTTAGTACATTATAGAGGGCATTCCATTGAATAACAGCGCCGAAAACAGTGATTGTGGTAAGCGTGGCAGCCATTTAATCGGTCAATTGTGCTAATGCTTATAATTATGATAATTTTAATATCGTTTATGCTCTTTATCGTAGATGTTATATAAATAGGCAGAAATGCTGTTACCGGGTATAATTTAAGCACATTTGTGTACCTATTCACTAACATAAGGGTATGAAAATTTAACTTTGAGAAGGAATCCATTATTCCTATTCTCCTGGCTTATTTGTTCATCAGAAATCAGTCTTTTAACCTATTGCTGACGACTCGTGAGTTGTAATAGGGAACATTTAAAAAAGTTAAGTGACACCCAACAGTAGTTTCTTGTTAAAAAACATCATTCCAGTTGTGCTTAATGTGTACACTCAACATAAATAGTGTTGTTGGACATTTCAAAAATGGCGGAATAATAATGGCACATCACAGATTACAAATACAAAATATCCCATTATTCTTAGAATATAGAGTTAGAAATGAAATCCTATTCTGTGGTCCACTTTAAGTTTAATTGCGGTCAAAAACCGGCATCGAAATGGCAGCCATCTCAATGACCTACATGACAATTTTGCCAATTTTCATGGTTAGTTGTCCTCTCTAGTACAATATGCAGCTCTTTGCAAGAGATCAATACTATTGTTTTTAAAGTAACAAATTAAGAAATTTCTTTTTCCGTAATGTAACATAAAAGTAGTAGAAGATAAAAGTTTAGAATTTTTTTCTCCAAGTTTGTTAAAATCAGGTTAAGCTGTCCAAATGTAAAAAAGATTACATATTCTTACCGTAGGAACGTGAGCAGAAATTTCTTTAGGACATCGTCTTACAAATGATTCAAATCCTTGTATACAAAATTCTCGTAACTCATCATCTTCTACTTTGCAATATTGCACAACTAACGGCATTACTTTTTCCAAATGTTCACCAAACCTATGGCCAGCTTGGCGACTGTTTGAATGCAAATATATAATAGAAAAAAGAACATACGTTGAATACAGTTAAAAGTTATTGTATACATTTATCTTAAAAGGGCCACATTTTTGCATCACCTTATCGCAGCAATGCACTGAATATACGTTCTAGTAGTTGAAGTTGTTGTATTTTTTGACAATTCCTCAAGTAAGAACTCGATAAGTTTAATAAACAAGTTGTTGTTGCAGCTCATGACAAGATGGCCTAAAATCATAAATTAAACATAAATAGAAAGTATACAAATTTACTTTATGACCATAAGAAAAATGACTTAATACCAATTGCAATGATGGATCGCTTTCGAACAGCTAGCCTCGGGCTTGCCAGCTGTGGTAAAAGGGCCTCTTGAATTGCAACGTGAAAATTAATTAATAAGCCTCCAAATCTACTTAGTAAATCGCCAAGAATATCTAATGCCTCCAGTTGAACTGAAACATCTTCCCGCTAAAGAATTAATTAGTGCACAATATTATTAATAACTGCCATTAATTCTGACATTAACAAAATAGTATACTTTACATAAAAGCAAGCCTACTTTGGCAATTGTTGAGCTTAATCGGCCGGTTATCCTTTTGCAAATGCTTGCTGCTAAGCCACTTGATGTTGGAGGTAATTCATTGATTACGGTCTTGAGGCCTATGGCAATCAAAAAGGAATAACTACATATACATGTATAACTATACTCAAATAACTACCGGGTTATCCAATTAAAAGTTAACTCAATAATGTTTGCATTCGTGTTCGACACATGAACTGGTGGCCACTTTCATATAGAAAATCCTCAAATGATTGGTAGAAACGATTGTATGCACAGGTAAAGCAAACATTGTTGTATGGTCAACGATCATGCAGTCTTTTTCAATCTGATATTCCTATGACAATGGCTTCAACAGTTAAGACTTTTCTGAAAGCAAAGGTTTACAAAACAATCCTCTCAATCTGGAAGAATTAAATTAGAACATTACCACCCACATTCAAGAAATTATGCTAGAAGGGCTTTCCAAAGTGTTTTAGAACTTTTATAAGTGGACGCAATTGTTTGGAAGTGTCGTAATGCAATTCATATTGGGTTAACTTTTAATTGAATCACCCTGTACAAGTATATGCAGCCATTTTCAGCAATATTTTCTAGGACTGCCAAAGGCTTGTTATCTGGCAGCTTGGTTTTATTATTTAAGCAAAAACTAAGGTGGCATTGAAATTCTAATGGCAGACGAAATAGTAAAAAATGTGCAGGCCTTGTAGATAGAAAGGGTTGACGCCTGGATGCTCCGGAGAAGTACTGCCAGATAACCTGTCCTAGGTCTGGAAATAGCTTAAAAAGGAGTAAATATTTCACGAATTTAACAAACCTATGCTGGATATATCCCGAAGTTGCTCCTTATCGGACACCATATTACTACATAATGTATCCACAATCGTCTCCACTTGATACTCTTTCACTTTGTTTACTAATGGCCCCAAACTTAAATAAATTGTAAAAGTGGACATTTAGTTAACAAGTCACAATATTGTGAAGCATGGAACACAAGTGTTTACCATTTAACTGCTAGATTTTGAACTTCACCATTTTTATCTTCCAGCAATTTTAATAGCATTTTTACAACCTACATGAAAACATAAAGTATACATCTTGTATATCTTGCAAAAAAAATATAGACAATTGTATAGATATAATCATAAGATAGATACTTTTCTCTCACTGTCATCGTCTAATTTAATGGAATCCTTTTGTAGTTCTGACATCAGGTCATTTGTAGCCATAAATCGAAAATCTTTATCGGTCGATGTCATCTAAAATAGGGAGCAAGTGAACTTCATTTTTCACTATTGTTGTCATGGATTAATTACATACTTTATTAGACTCCTTATGAACATGTCAGTAACATAAACAATCAATAAGTTATGCATTCAGACCTAGAATTATACACACACTTATTTGTGTGTGGCAATTTAGTCCAACATGAGCGAAAATAAACTTGCCAACTCTAAGTTGCCATTGAACTTGTCAACATGCTGCAAGCGGCACTTTCTGAGCTACTGAATAATATGTTATAATTACCTTTTCTAGAAGATTGGCTATATGATATGACACACTAGCCATCGTTATAGAGTTTATTTAGTCCAAATAAATGAAAAATGTCACGAAAAACCTGAGAAAACAAAACACTTTTCCCCGAAGAAAACTCTTCAAATAACCCTAACCATCAAAAGCGACGCTCATGGTGGCCTAGCGGACGATATAGCAACGGCGCTTTAGCTCAAAGACAGAATTGATCGTTCGCGGTTTTTGAGTGATCGTCGGGTATGATGATGGGAGATTCAAATAATTGCCATATTATTCCTGTTCACGACAATGTTTCTGCAGTTGAATTCTCACCTTTTGACTGGTCTTCATCCTTTCTAGCTGTGGGTACAAATTCACGTGTCATTGTGTACAATTGTAAATTTAAGGTAAGTATTGGTGGAAGTCCAGTAGGCTACCACCTCCATCCTTTGCTGGCTTGGCTCCATCAGGAGATTTCAGGGCCATCAGAACAATCAGCATAACAGGGTTTCTACTGAAGCCCTGTATAGGCTCGTAGGCCTTGCCAGTTTTCATTATTTTTGGCAAGAATGAGAATAAACTAAACTAAATCTACTTTGTTTCAGGAAGAATTTCCTGAAATTGAAGATTTCTGTTATGAAGTCTTGAGGGAATTTAACCGTGGCTCGAAAGTGCGGTGTATCACGTGGAGTCCCGAAGCATCCAGTTATAAGATTCCGAAATGTGCAAAGTAAGCAATTAAAAAGGTCGTGCTCATAACAAAATTTTTGTTAACAAGTAGGTCTCAGTGCACGTGCATATTCAAAGAAAACTTTGAGAAAGAGACTGAGGTTTTTATGATTGAGGGGAGGCATAGTTAGCATTACATAATAGGAATAAACATTCACTGGCTAATTTGAAGTATCTGGCTTTCAGATTTGCAGCTGCTGGAGATGACATGAACATTCATTTGATCATGTCAGACCTTAAAAACGATGATTCAGTTGTGGTAAATCTAGAGATTCCTTCACATGGTCCCAGTTTTGATATGCATGTATTTTAATCACAAGGGGAACCTATACGCAGGTCATCGAAGGTCACCAGGACTATATTAATTCCATAACCTTTGAACCAGAGCATGGAACGCTGCTTGCCAGTACTAGCGACGATCACACGTGTCGGATCTGGAATCTAGATGGCACCTTAAAAACAACCTTGACATTAAATTCTCCGGGCATGGCAGTATGCTGGCACAAAGAAGATTCGGGAAAAGTAAAAAAAATTGGCTGTCTTTTGTAAATATGAGTAAATTATAATTGTAATTATTCTTACTCAGATAATGGTGGCGCAAAAGAACGGTATCATTCGCTTCTATAACTTCGATAGAGAGCAACCAATAATGTCGCTCGATTGCCGCCAAACTCCATTAATGTCGGCCGACTGGTGTCCAGGGAATAATCTAAAAGTTGGAGGAGTAGCCGCTTCCAGTTGGTTTGTGTGGGATATATCTCGCTCCAGGTGGGCTTATTGAACGTGTTGTTCAATAGAGGTAGATATATTCCTGTCAACTTTCTAACTTATGTATCATTAGCCAACCCCAGGACAGTAACCAGATCCACACAGATGGTGCCATCGAATTCCGCTGGTGTCCAAATAACCAAAACCTGTTTGCAGCTGGAGGCCGTCATAGACACCAAGTGAAAGTCTTGCATTATAAACAACATCAAGTATGAAGATTTTAACAAGAATTTGTATTGCATCCTAAATGGCACATTGTTTTACATGTAGATTAATGTAATTTTGTCATTTCCCAGATGCTTTTAAATGCCACATTACCCATTGGATCTGGAATGACGTGGCACTACAAACTCTCAGTCATAGCAGTTGTGGGAGATGGAAAAGTGCATGTGTGGAAGTTGGATCCGTTATGAAGTTAAGATTTTTAGCAGTCGTGCTTATTTTGTAATTCCCATATGCCATTTTTTTAAGGGATTTTTTTAATAAAACTATTTCACAGTCTTTATACGATTGAATATTTAATATTGAAAATTCTACCATCCATTTGTGCTTCAGGATCCGAACCAGAGTGGAATTCCTGGTTGATTCCTGTTTTTTGCTTTCTTTTCTTTATATTGCCCTACTGTAGCTGCCTGTGTCTCTAGCTCCTTCTCGGATTCCTTTTTTTTCTCTTCAGGAAATAAGTTGGGAAATTCAAACCTGTGACCATCGGGCTGAAAACGTTAATTATCATTTTTTAAAATATTAGCAACCCAAACTTTCACCATATAAAATCTTTCTACACACAGTCCTAACCTTAATGAGTTTAAAGGGAAACTCACTTTAGAGAAAGTTATTTTTAAAAGAAAGGCAAGAGAAGGTTAATGAAGAGAAGTGAAAATCAAATTTTAACTAAGCATCAGTTTCATTTTCATCGCTAGCAATCGCCATACATGAGGGCTTCCATTGGCTCTCTGCTGCTGAGAGACTAACGTATTGCTTGTAGGTTTAAGTTTTAGAGGTAATCAAATCCTAACCTACAGTTATCTTATGCGCCTAAAATCCAAAGGAACGTGACTCGCAATCGATGAAAATAAAACTTAAGCTAGATGGCGGGCCCAGGGTTAAAAATTATTGGAAAAGACTATAAGAAATGTCAATTAACAATTGAATCTCTTTTTAAATATACATTACCATAACCACATTAGCAACTTTGAAATCTTCATCTTTAATGATGTATCTGCCCGACAAATTTCTCTTGTATTCACCTAAAAATGTAAAATGAAACGTTACATGAATTGAATCTCCAATCTTATTAAAACAAAATTAAAGCTATATTTCTGAACTAATTACCTGCCACATTCACTAGCCTTACTTCTTTAACTGGTACATTATAAATTTTTTCCAAATAATTTTTAACATCAAATCTGGTCATTCTGAAACAGAAGTAATGCTGTGAGCAATTTTGATCTTTTCTGCACAAAATTTTGATTAAAGAGTGGTGGGAAGAAAAACGATGAGCACTTGGGCAAGTGTGTACAGTCACATTATATTACAATAACAAATTGAGGGACTAAAGCGAAAGTGGGATTCATTTAGGGTATGAGTGTGAAGTTAGAAATCAATGGCAAAACACCACTGCACCCCAGACCTCAGGACTTATGAAAGAACATGCAAAAATAAAGAGTGAAATAGTAAGCAAGAAGTGACAATAAAGTTAAAGGAAATGTGGTTCAATTCAACTCTGTACCATACAATCAGCATCATGAGATGCCATTTGGTAAGGGGTTATCCCACAATCAGGAGGATACTCCCACGTATAATCTCACTGGAATTTATTGTAGTAATATGGCGTCAGGCTAATAGGCCACTTTCGATATAAATGTCTCACGATTTTAATTGACACTTATATTTTTTAAACTTTTTCTCATCCTAACTTTGTCTAGATTTGAGCTTCAACATGTTACTTCCTCATCCTAACTTTGTCTAGATTTAAGCTTCAAAATGTTACTTTAATAAAGTACACATACTTACTCTGTTGATACAATAAATTGAACGTTATTTGGAGGAACTGGATCTCTAGATTTCACAAGTTTCATCCAGAAATTGGGTAGGAATACCCTTAGTTGAGGGTTGCCCTTAACATATATGGGATAACTGCAAATTCAGAAGCATTGCATTTATAATACCCGGTATTAGAAGTTTTGAACATAAAATTAATATTTAAAGCTAATTGAACAGAGATCTAAAATTACCATCGTGTGGACATTATGAAATTTAAAGAAACAAGTTGCAAACTTGAAGAAAACAAAATCTCTTGCTTTTTTGATACACGTTTGATGGCGTCGGCTGCATCAAAGATTATACAGGGTTCAACAAAAATTAGAAAATAACAAAAATACTATATACATAAAAAATGCAGAAACATAGAAAAAAAACTTGAAGGTTTAAACAGAAAAACTGCCCAAATTATGTAGGTTTCTGTTTCATAAATGTTCAGAAAACTAGTTTTATGCAGTTTAAAACTGTAAATAAACTGCAAAAATTTTTGAAAAAACTAGGTTTTTTTTTTTACTGGGCATAAACGGTTACCAATTGATCTACCTGAATAGTGGTAGTTCACCAACTGAGCGATAGTCTTTTTCACATCAAGTTAGAAACTCTTTAGATCACTGCATTGAATCATTGGAATGGTTTACAGTGAGTTGCTACGTAAACACGAAAGAGTTCTGCACAAGACAATGTTCTACACATTGTAAATAATGCGTGCAGCTGTATCCATGGCTTGGTGAAAGGGTTTCTAACTTAATGTGAAAAAGACCACAGAAAAACACAGAAAGCAGCGTGTTCGAGGTTGGGTTAACCGCAATGAACTGGATCACAAAAGCACAAGCTCTGATCAGAGGAAATTTTTCCACTACATTTCATTTCATTTCATATTTCCACAACACGATCCTCTTGTCTAAAAAATGCTCTGTATATCACTGATGCTAGTATTATTAAGTCAAGATATATATATTTTTTATTTAACAATGTCTTACTGGATATGTCAATTCATTAGTCACACCGGTTTACACAGTTGACATCGCAGAAGACATTTCTTTCAACTGAGAATGAAATTTCTGGAAATTAAAATAATATAATCAACATTCAATGGGTTGGATCGCGAGGTTGCAGCCTATTTAACATGTAAATTACACTGACCAATAAATGCAATTTACTTACACGAAATTCTCCTATAGACATTTCCATGGTTTTCGTTGATACAGACCCATTGGAATCTCCTATTTTCAAGGAAAGTATGACATATGGCGAATTCAGACTGTGGCATTCACTCGAACTCGTGGCTACACCAACTTGCCATTGAACATCCACTAGCTGTAAATGCAATTACCAAGAATTTACAAAAAAATTAATTCCTGTCCAAGCAGTATTTATAGTTCATTGAGAAAACTAATTCCCAAAAAATATGCAGATTGAATTGCTGTGTAATTGTACGGTATACTGCAACGGCCTATGTGACAAGCCAGTATACTTTAAGTTTCCTGCAGTAGACCATTTCATAATTGGTCAATTAAATTAAATTAACCTCGCACGCATTACCAGTTAACATAAAAACCAACAAAATCAAATAAATCAATAAATGCACCTAGGAAAAGACACCCAGTCACACCCTACACAAATTCGGCATTTTGAAAGGAAAAGTTGGTACGTATATACGTATAGGTGCCTGGCTAAAATGAAGTTTTTACTGCAGTAGGCTATAAATTGCAGATATTTAGCAATTTATGAAGCATCCACTGCAGTTGCAAGGTCTCAAAGAAAAAAAAATTTTCAATTTCACTGACTTTCCAGGGTTGTTCTTTTTTTATGATAAAATAGTCCAAGGTTTGAGTGGTAAATGCAGGCATATGTGAAAATCCTTTAATATCTCATCAGTACATAACGCCAAAAGTATACACACTACAAACTAATGGTTTAATGACTTTCGCCCAATAAACCTACCATAAACCAATACACAAATACCCCTACATTTCATAAATTATCCATTTTTAAGAGCCATTTTCTCAAGAAAATGCCACAATTTATTCCAGCAGTATGTTGTAGCGAAGATAAATTTTCTCATTGGGCCTTTCTTTATTATAATTATGGTATGTACAACATACGGCACTCTGTTTTATAGTCTACAGGAGTTCCAGTTCAAGAAATTTTGTTCCAAATTGGGGCTTCAAGCACCTGCCAATTACATTTGATTTGCTGGCATAATGCATATGCACTGAGCCCCATTTTAGAACAAAATTTATTCAGGACAGTGCAACTTTAAAATTTAAAGGGGATTTCCCCAAAATAAATATGGGACTTTATGGAATGTATGAGCACTGAGCCCTTTTCTGGAATAAAACTTTCTTGATGAGATCGTCTTTTAAAACCCAAGCTCCCCACAAAAGGCACAAGGCACAAAAGGCCATTGAATTGAACTTCCCAGGACCGAAATCACGCTTTATTTTGGGGATTTTCCCGGCGCCAAAGTTCATGCCTCGAACATCAAAGAAGGAAGTCATTTCTCTATTTCGCATTGGGATATTAAAATTGATTACCTGTCCAACAGTACGGAATGATTGAGTACAGGAATTCTCTGGCATGTCCAAACTTGAAAAACTTGTTTGTTGATTTCTAGGTCAATTTCTAGGGCGAGCCACTAGCAACAATTACAATTTCCAAGAAATTCTTGGAAATTAGTGGCAATTGGCCTTCGATTTTCCTGGTGACGTTTGTACATCGTTCAAAAGTCAATGCACAGGTTTTCAATTTCATTGGTTGTATATGATGTAATCACAACCGTTCTCGCTTCTCATTGGTTATATATGACATCAGCGCTATAAATAGATTTCTCCAGTTTCTTATATAAATTTTGCAATTGCTCCTTCGTGGTGCAATCGTTTTAAAAATCTTGTTGTGCATGTGTGTGTGTTACTCGGGCTCCCTGAAATTGCTAAAAAAAAGTTATCACTGAATTTTAAGCTTTCGCGAGCAAACGTTTTGTCAATCTGCCTGTGCAGGCCGGGTGTTGAATACTAGAAATAAGCGTTATAATAACGCCAAGCACGTTTTCTTTAACAGGTAGGTTTAAACATATTATTTTGTGTACCTCATCTTCATGGGGTTCAAGACCTCATTCATTTTATTCATATTAGTACGTAGGCCTATGTTTACTATAATAACAATTTGCTGCTAGCCAGCATTCAAGTGGCAATAGTTGAACTATTTACTATAAGTACCAACATTTCATCTATTTGAGACTAGCTGTTGTTCAAAACAAGAATGGACTTGTTACAAAAAATCCCAGCAATGGCATCTATAATATACCGGTAATGTAAACTTTGACAATACGGTATCAGATAATGCCAAATGTTCTATGCATTTTTGGCATTTATAAATACTGAATCTGCCAAACTAAATACAGCTAAAAAAAGCAATTTTTTTTAACAATTATTGTTGAGTTTTCACATATATGTGAAAGTCCTATAGGACTTAAGTTTTTACTTGAGAAAGTTGTCATTCTTGTTTTGGGCCGACTTGTTCTATCACTCACGCATAAGCTGCATTTTTCCAAGTGTATTACAACTTTAATTAAATTTACGGGACTTTCAGTGCATTTTAAACTTCATTTATGCATGGGGTATTACAGGAGTTTATAAATGTCCTTGATAATATCGCATAGAAACTTCTATGCTGGGCTGTATAATCTTCAAAATGCAATTAT